>OZ004712.1:65953362-66119668 GCA_963924515.1 Vespertilio murinus
ATAGAGAACTCCTTGCCAGTTCAAAAATTAGAAGATTAAAATTAGTTTATTAAGTAGTGAAAAATGGTCTTGGATGGAGCAAATTAGAAGACCTGGAAGTAAAATGGACTTACTCAAAAATGACATCAGGGTAGTTTGTGATTCTTTCAATTTTCTTTAGATCAGAATTCCCCCAAATATCAGGAAAAAAACATGGGCAGAATTCAGCTGTAAATTATTAAATTATTCAGACCAGGGAGAAACAAGAATATTCATTTTTCAATATCAGATGAAGTTGATTCCACTATTTTAAAAGATAACTTCCCAAATCTTTTCTGTAGGAAAGAATGTCACCTTATTGACCAAGTTCATTTTGATAAATCTCATAGGAAATTGTTTCCTGCTTTCTACCAAGCTCCAGCACTGCTTTCTTTTTGTAAATGCTAGGAAACAGCCATTTAGCATCAGAGATGTCTGACTGCAGACAGTGGAAAGAGTATGATGTGAATGCTGGGATGCTGCCTCCACAAACTGTTCATGCGCTGCAGGCCAGAGGGAGGATGCCTCTCCTATTATACAGACCAGGCCTGCACCTGGGCCTCAGACAACAATCAGTGCCTCCAGATGAGCAAGGAACATTGACAGGTTGGGTGGCATTGACATGTCATGTTGAATCAAGGCAAACTTTTATCACATTGATGGGAAGATATTAAATACAATTCCCAGAAAGAATATTGCTTGGCGCTAAATCCTGTGGAGGCCTTGTTTTCCTCAAGTTTCAATATATTTTTCTTTCAGTGTTGCAACAGACTTAAATGGAAGAGAAGGCACATTTGGCATAAGAAGCTGTGATCAAAATCCTTAATATCATTAATGGTATTCATTGATGATCCAGACAAATATCAATAAGGTATTGAACTGTTGCTCTCAGTCTTGGGTGATCCCCCAGAAAGAATAGTTAGCACATAATGTCAAGTGTTTACTATCTTCTTTTACCTGAACCACAGAATTTGAAAATATACAATCTTATGTTAAACCTACACTGCTGAGAAAGACTGAAAAACTTCCGAGGTAAGAAAGCCAGATGCACATGACCTCCACACATAGCTTTCTGTCTTGTAATCCTTGATTACGTCCCTCTTTGCATTAGTGCTTCAGAATTCACCTTTCTCAGCAATGCCAAACTTCGTGGTGAGATGGCTCAGGCAGACGTGATTGGGCTATGCTGCCTCTTTCAGATGTGTTTGTTACTGGAAGAGACAAGCATCTGTCAGTGCTACTTCAGCTTTATGACTGCTAGCTACCACATGAAGGAACAATAGGGTGGGAGAATTTTTTATGGGTAGCCAATTAATTGTTGCCACCAATTTATAAAAATTGTTAGAAAAGTTAATGTTATTTCAACTACTTGTGTTCATGAATTCCCCAAACTTTTTAATGCTTTTGATAGACACTGTAAATTGGCAAAATTTTTACAAACACTAAGGTAAAATTATAGTTCCAGGAGATTTTAAAACTGTATGAAGAAAACTTTAGTAATTCTTTAGCAGGAATAGAGTTCTCACCAAAGAAGCTGTAAATACAGTAACCTGACAAAAATTTAAGAATTTTTAAAAAGCCTTGAGCAACCGAGAAAAAAAAGGAGATGAAAGTATAAAAAGCAGACATACATACCACAAAAAATAGCTATATGGAATCCAACAGTCCTGCAATCTACAGTAGCCTCAAAGTATACTGCACAGAAAATACACTAAAAATAATTTATAATTCATCTCAATTCAAATTTAACTAGGAATCCTATAGTTTATCTGAGAACCCAGCCAGCAGCCCCTCTAATTTCCATATGCTGAACATTACCCCACAGTTATCTCCTCCTTCACTAAGGCAGACATTAGGGTAGGGATTTCCCAAATCAGGATTCACTGGAAAGCTTTAAAAAGAAAACAAAAAACAACAGAGACCCATGTTCCATTCCAGATCTACTGAGTCAATCTTCAGAGGATTAAGACCTAGAACTCTGCCTTTTAGTAATCTCCCCCCCCCCCCCCCCCCCCCCCCCCCCCCCGCCGCCCAGGGTGCTTCTGATGGGCAGCCAGTTACTACACTGCCTCATCAGGAACTCTATGCAAAACCTGAGGTGTCTGGCCTTCTAAGGAAAGGAACTATAGCATTCACCTGATTCTCAAGGAATATCATTCCAAAGGGTCACTGCCTTATAGATGGTAAAGATAAAAATAGATACTAAGCATTTTTCACTTCAATAAGAATTATTTGACATCGTTTCCCTATAAATCCTAAAATTGTCTATTCCTTTTTGAGAGTTGCAAGAATAGAAAAACACTTTTAAAAACTCTATCATATTTAAATAGTTTATAATCAAATGATCACTACTGCATGTCTGTGTTAATTTGAGTGGCAATCTGTTTTGGTAAGGTTTAAATTTTTTTCTTTATAATTATCATTTTTAAAAAATATATATTTTATTGATATTTTACAGAGAGGAAGGGAGAGGGATAGAGAGCTAGAAACGTCGATGAGAGAGAAACATCGACCAGCTGCCTCTTGCACACCCCCTACCGGGGATGTGCCCGCAACTAATGTACATGCCCTTGACCGGAATCGAACCCGGGACCTTTCAGTCCGCAGACCGACGCTCTACCACTGAGCCTAACCGGTTTTGGCTATAATTATCATTTTGAATGATAATTAAAAAGAACTCCTTCTTTCCCCACTATCCTCCCCCCCAAAAAATCCCAAAAACTTAATGTTAAACAGGTCATCTACTGAATTCAACATCAATTTTTCTTTAAATGTGTCTTTATCATTTATTTAAAGTATTAATAAACCCACAAATCCAAAGGCATTATTCACTGTAAAAGTTATTATTTACATTACATTTTCTATTTCTTTCTCTCCTCTAAATCATTCCTCTCCCCACAAATACTAATTTTTTCTTCTTAAAAGAGAAGTATCCCTAAAATGAAAGAGCAGGAAAAATTTAATAGTAGTAATACACTCACTTTTCCTATTTTGCTTCACTATCAACTTTTTTCCAAGAATAATTTATACTTACTGTTTTCCTTTCTTATCCTTTAGTCAACGTTTATTGAGCACAATATAGTGAGACTCAATCCTGATAGCACATTCACATCATTTAAAAAGCTTTTTATTCTTAGGTGTATTTTTATTGATTTACAGAAAGGAAGGGAGAGGAAAAGAGAGATAGAAACATCAATGCCGAGAATCATTGAGAAGCTGCCTCCTGCACTCCCCACACTGGGGATTAAGCCCACAACCTGGGCATGTGTCCTGACCAGAATCAAACAATGACCTCCATGTTCATAGGTCAATGCTCAACCACTGAGCAACACTGGCTGGGCTACGAAGTTTATTTTAAAAAACAAAAATAATACAGAGATTCCAGGCCTCTCCCATGAATGAAGCATGTGCATCCATATCCTATATAAATCCTATATAATAAAAGCCTAATATGCAAATTGTCCCCTTGGCCGGGAATTGGACCAGGAGTCCGAGTGCTCGCTATGATGTGTGCTGGAGTCAGCAATGCGGCCCTGGCAGAGGGCAGCAGCTGCTGACCCGAAGGACCCTATAAGAGCAGGACCGGCGGGATGGTGGAGGTGAGCACGGGGCCAAGGGGAGCGTGGGCAGGGTCCAATTACCCCAGACAGCAACCAGCGGCTGACAGGCCCTGATCACCCGACCACGGATGCTACTAAACATCCTAAATGCACAGCACAGCCCCAAAGAAAGTTATCTTGGTCCCAAATGCCAACAGTGCTGAGGTTGAGAAACCCTGTGCTGTTTCACACCATAATTCATCTCTACATCTCTTACTTGCAAAGTACCTGAGACATAGCTTATATTCCCTGGTTTTCTCCATTTCCCTAATTTTTCTTCCAATGTTGTGTTCTTTCACACGACCTTATACCTCAATTGATGTCTACCATACTCCCAGGCAGAAGCAATTTTTCTGTCTCCTGAATTCCCATGAACTTACTCCATGTCTAATTAATCTCTGAATCTATAGTTTTACATCATGCCTACCAAACAGATGATCAAATCACCAACCTTCAGTGAATCTAAAACAATCTATGGTGTCATTAGTGCTACTCAGAAATACTATAATTCTCTTCTCCTTCTGTGATCCCTCTGAAATCAGGTTTTTAGATGTAACTTGCATTAGTTAATTGAAATCTGAGCAGTATAGTGAATCTAAGTATATGGGACGGGGGCGGGGTGAGTTTTTAAAACCAGTGTGCTAGTCACTGCATTTCCTTCCCATTTCTCTGGGGACTGAAGGAAAAAAAGGCTAAGTTTAGACTGAAGCTCTCCAACAGCCTGAGACTACATGACTTCTGCCTCTGACCTACACTAGACACACACAGAATGAGTGAAGAGATGTTGTACAAAGCTCCTACCACCTCCCACATGCTAAGATTTTAGTTTGTTTATTGCATTATATCCTTGCTTACCCTAATTCATAATCAATGTAAGATGCATAATTTTATGTACCACTAAAAAAAGGGAAAATGCTACCAATTAAATATCATAAGCCACTGAGTGTACAATGCAGCCTTATAACTGAGATCTTAAAAAAATGGAAAATTATGAGCATCAAAATCAATGAAGTATGGTATATTTAGTAAATTAATGAATATGGAGGTAATTTTCAAAAATTATTTTTTTGCCTCAGCTGGTTTGGCTCAGTGGATAGTGTTGGCCTGTGAACTAAAGGGTCCCTGGTTCGATTCCAGTCAGGGACACATGCCCAGGTTGTGGGCTCCATCCCTGGTGAGGGTGTGTGCAGGAGGCAGCCGATCAATGATTCGCTTTTATCACTGATATTTCTGTCTCTGTCTCCCTCTCTCTTCCTTTCTGGAATAAAAAATATATTTTTAAAAATTATTTTCATTTGTTTTCAACAGAAACATTCTGAACAAAAAAGTGTAATAAGTTCTGAGCCATTAGATTCACAATAAAACATGTAAATATCTGTAGTAAGTGGAAAAACTTAAAAATTGTACTTCTAATCTTCAAAATACAATTTGTAAAATTCTCCTTTTTTGACAACTACAGATGGGTTCTATCCATGAATGTTTTCCAATAAATTACTGCTTCAGGCAATTGAAACTGTAGGTCAGATAAGAAAACGGTAAGTTTTCCCATCATGCTTTCAAACTTAAGAATTTCTTTGCATTTTCTGCTCTAATGCTCATATATCCTGTGTTCTCATACTAAAATGCAATGTTCTATATATATATAATTACTCTTATTATTTTATGTAGAAATGGCTTCCAAATGCACTAAAAACATACTACAAATTTGTTTTAATGTGCAAAGTCTGCAAAAATCCATTAATGTTACAGCAGCTATCAAGTTTCTGCTTGCTGTAGGAATTTTTACATTTTATTGGTGCAATGATAGAATTCATTCACCAACACAATATAATTAGGAATGACTATTTTCTACATTAATATCTTGCTAATTGAATTTAGTTTTTTATTAATAAGAACACTACTCATAAATTAATTATGAAGGGATATAAAGGCAGCTTATATTGTTTTTACATATAAATAAAATTTGTGAGGCCAAATTATGGTTGCACAGTTAGGGAAAAGCATATAAACTGCTTATAAAGAATACTTAGCATGTGTAAGTGATTTGAACCATAATTTATTCCTGTTATTCTGGTCATCCAGGTTTTTAACTTCAGCTTTATTTTAGCTTTTTTTCTTTGTGTTCTATATAAAATTAGTTTCTAAATCTGTGCACCCTTTTCAGCACGAAATTAGATATTTTTAAGTGTAAAAGTATCTATGATGTTAATGCCTTCAGCAAATTTGACATTTGAAGTTTTGAGGCTTGTCAATACAAAAAAATAGCATACATATCAAATCGCATATATATTAACATATGTGTAAATCCATCTATTGAAGAAAATCCGAATTATTAACCAGTACACCTAGTAGAGGGAAAGGAGAGGGAAGTTTATGAATTTACTTTCAGGCGGTTCCATTTAAACACATCTCATTAACCATCTCCAGAGGACAGGAATAGCGGATAAAAATGTGTGACTAGTGCTCAGGAGAGCAGTACAGAGTTATGTACGTAAGACACAGCAACAAAAGATATAAAAGTTGAAGCTGTGGTAGTGGATTCATCACTAACCATTAGAGGAAGGTGGGACAGTTTAAGAAAAAAAAAATCAGTTTCAACCAATAACTGTCTTTCTTCTGGAGCTTGGGAGTGATTTCCTAGATCTTCTCACCTGGAGAGAAATTTGGGCATGGTTCTTCTCACTTGAGCCACAATTTCATATAATTTCAAATTCACAAAAATGCTAAACTGTACAATACACTTTACCTAAGAATGACAAACATAACTGTTTCTGACTTAAGAAGCAAAAGTCTACGCAAAAAAAGTCTATGGGACACACTAATGCAAACAAACAACTTTAAAGAACATTATTGTGCTTCTTCAGATAACTTATTTAATTTCGTAGAAGTTTTCTAAAAACACAATTTTATAAACTTTGTCCTAAAATGATTAAGACACAAAATTTATAATCCAATACTATTTAATATTTAGCATTTATAATTTTTGTTAAAAACTATTGTTTGTCATTTTTCATAATAATCTGTCAACAAATTAAAAATAAAGAGGTAGACCCAGAAGAGAGTCCCTATCATCAAATGTTTAAGGGAGCATATGCCACAAGAGCATCAACTTTGGATTCAGACAAATTCAGAATAACACCTTCACCACTTCCTTCTTCAATGTTCTTGGGTGAATTAAAGCCTTTGAAACCTTATTTTACTTATCAGTGAACCTATCCAACAATAGTTGGAATATGCTAATTGACCATCACTCCATTACAAAGAGGGCTGCACCACAGCTGAGCCAAGTTCCCTTAAGGAGCCTTAAGGAGCCATCAGCAGGAACCTGAGGCTACACCCTCCCTTGCCCCCTGGAGCTGGACAGGGGACCCAGGCCACACCCCACCCAGCAGGGCGACAGGGCCCTCAGGCTGCACCTCCTCCTGCCTTGGCACCAGGGGGGACCTCAGTCTGTGACTCCACCTGGCAGGGCTCGACGGGGCTTCAAGGTGAGCTTCCCATCCTGGTGCTGGGCTCGGGGACCTCAGGCAGCTCCCCTACCCCGGTGCCAGGCTGAGGGACCTCAGGATATGCTCTCCCCCCTGGCAGGACTTGACGGGGACCCTCAGGCCATGCCCCCCACCCAGCGAGCCGCTTCCCCCACCGGGCAGGGGACCTCAAGACATGCCCCTTCTGCCCCATCTGAGGGACCTAAGACCACGCCCCCATCCTGGCGCCGGGCGAGGGGACCTGAGGCCATGCCCCCTGCCCGCAGGGCAAGCTTGCCAAGGGTGGGACTGGCTGGGTCTGGATCTAGCCCAGCCGCGGGGAAGATGGCTCTGATCACAGGCCAGGCCTGGGGACCACACCGTGAATGCATTTCGTGCGCTCGGCCTCCAGTGGTACTACGTAAGTCTTAACAACTTGCCTTCCTTAAATCTATAATCAATAATGAGAATTCCAAGAGTTTAAAAGTATTAAAAGCATATTTTTTGAAAATTACAAAAAAGTTGGCAAAATAATAACATGATTTAAATATTAATTTAAAAATTGTCACCTTTAAATTCTATTTATGATTCCATACTAAAATGACTAGAGTGTAAGAATTTCACTTAATCAGTTATGTGAATTTAATTCACAAGTCTGGTCTGTATTTTCCTTAAATTACTACATACAGCAATGAAACCTAAATGTGAAATAAGTACACAACTAGAAACAAAAACATAAGGAACAAGCTGGAATTACAACTGAAATATGGAAAGACTTCCTGAATAATCAACAGAAAACTCACAGGCAAGAACCCCGATACCCAAGGACCACAGAGAGATTGATCATCTTTCTTGAATAACTGGTGTTTATTGCATGTAATATCATTATATTTCAAATAGTTTTTCTTGAGATAGTAATGTTTATTACAGGTAACATTATATTTTAGTTTTTCTTGAAATATTAAGGTTTATTGCATGTAACATTATATTCTTGGGGGAAAAACACCTGAAAACATGCGAACAAACATAAGAACAAAAATCCCAGAAACACCAAAGTCCTTCAAATTAGAATTTTCATTCATTTACTTTTTTTAATGATTGTTCTTACTTTTTAAAAATATATTTTTATTGTGGATAGTATTACAGATTGCCTCCATTTCCCCTCCTTCCCTGGGCCCCGTACCCAGCCCTCCAGTATTCATTACTCCTAAATCACTGTGTTGAACACGCTTAGAGGGTAAGACACACCCCACCTCCTTTATGGACGTGCCCCGCGAGTGCCTGGTTATAAGGAATCTTGTCCTATAACTTTGAAAAAGCTTGGCTATTTTAGGCTTTTCCAACACATGTCAGGCCTATCTTAACTCCCACACGAAGTACTCTCCTCAGCTAGATTTCCTGCCACTTTAATTACTAACCACCACGGGGGAAACGTGGACTAAAAACATGATCATCTCTTTAACAAACTTTCACTTAATTTTAAATGTGTGCGCGTAGGAGCACACGTTGTCAGTTACCAGCTCACAGTCACTTCCCACTGTTAACATGGGAAAACCGCACAGCGACTTTGTGTACAAAGGGGCCCACCTCTGCCTGCCCTGTCTCTGGGGATGGAGAATCTTGTCCCCATTTTGTTTATCACTTTCACCAAAAAGCCCAGAAGAAAGAGGTTTCCAAAACTGAAGATGAGGCTGACGTGCACACTGACATGAGGAGGGAGCTGGGACATTACACTCTGATACAAGAACACAGGATGTAAAAATAGTTGGAGCCGAAACCGGTGTGGCTCAGTGGATAGAGCGTCGGCCTGCGGACTGAAAGGTCCCAGGTTCGATTCCGGTCAAGGGCATGCACCTTGGTTTCGGGCGCATCCCCAGTAGGAGGTGTGCAGGAGGCAGCTGGTCGATGTTTCTCTCTCATCATGTTTCTGGCTCTCTAGCTCTCTCCCTTCCTCTCTGTGAAAAATTAATAAAACATATTTTTTTAAAAAGTAGTTGGAGCCGAAACCGGTTTGGATCAGTGGATAGAGTGTAGGCCTGCGGACTGAAGGGTCCGGGGTTCGATTCCGGTCAAGGGCATGTGCCTTGGTTGCGGGCACATCCCCTTTAGGGGGTGTGCAGGAGGCAGCTGATGGATGATTCTCTCTCATCAATGTTTCTGGCTCTCTATCCCTCTCTCTTCCTCTCTGTAAAAAAATCAACAAAACATATTTTTCAAAAAGTAGTTGGAGGTGAGAGTTTCCACTGAAAGTATCCTTAGGCTTACGTTAGGGCTTCTTAAGACACCACGATGGGCTTGTGTTTCCTAATGCCCACACGGCTGGACTGCTCTGGCAGGCAGGGAAAACACACACCGTGAAGCTCGGCGTGGACACTGAAAGCGGAAACCGCGGCGGACATGGCGTGGCCCGGGCCTGGGCTCCCGCCGAGGTCCTCTCCGGGCAGCGCCCATGGGCGGCCAGGGGAGGCGGGAGGGGGGCCGGTCCCTGGTCCGATAGCCAGTGTTCTGGGGTCAGAGCCCGAGGACTGAACTCGGGGGGCCTCCGGTCCCCACGCGGTCCCCGCATTGGAGGCGCAGTAAGAGGAGCCGCACAACCCTCGTCCTCGTCCTCGGAGATTCCCGGCGGGCGCCGCGCACAGCCCGGGGCGGGGGCCGCGGCCGCCTGGACCGGGGGGACCCCAACCCTGAGAGCGGCTCCCGCCGAGCGCGGGGGGCACAGAGCCCACGGCTGAAGACGGAAAAAGACCAAAAAAAAAAAGAAGAAGAAAAAAAAGACGGAGGGGGTGGGGGGGGGGGAGAGAGCAGAGAGGCTGCCCCGGGGAGGGAGGCGCCGGCGCCGGGGAGGAAGCACTCGGCTCCGGGGAGGCGGGGTCAGGACGGCCGGCGGAGATGGGTTCCTGACCCGTCTCCCCCCAACCCTCCGGCCGCAGCCGGGCCAGGCCCGGGCGCCCACCCGGCAGCGCCCGCTCCTCCGCCCGCGACGCGGCCCGCGAGGCTCAGGGTCCCCGCGCGGCTCAGGTCCCCCCGCCGCCGCCGCCGCCGCCCCGCGGCCAGGGCACACGCCCTATAAGGAGCGGCGAGCGGCCCGCGGGGACGGTGACTGACAGGGGCAGGCCCCGGGGCAGAGGGGACGGAGGGAGGGAGGGAGAAGGGAGGGAGGAGGGAGGGAGGAGGGCGGCGAGGGCACGGCGATGCCTCCCCGGCGGCCCGGCGCCGGCTGACAGGCCGGGCTCGGCCGGCTCCGGGCGCGACGGGCTCCGCCGCCCGCACGGCTCCTACCTTCTCCTCGTCAGACAGCTGCTCCTCCAGATCCGCCATTTTCCTCCGGGCTGCGGACCGAGGCGGCGGTGGAGGAGGCGGCGGCGGCGGCGGCGGCCACCTGACTTCCCCTCTCCGTGCGGCCCTCCGCGCCCGCGCCGCCGCCGAGGGAGGGGCCCGCCGCCCCGGCCGCTGCGCACGCGCCCCGGAAGCCCCGCCCCCGCCCCCGAGGGCCGCGGTGCGCGTGCGCGAAGCCCTCCCGGGGCCGGGGCGGAGGTGCTGCGGGCCGTGGGCATCCTGAGGATGGGGCACTCCCCCACCGTGGACCATATGGACACCGCCCGCGACAAGCACATTCTGAGCCCTTGGTTATGTTCTCAGGAAGCCCTGAACTCCACCAGTCTGAAAAAGTGTAAGAATAGAAGCTTTTTTTTCTTTTTATTGATCTTTTACAGAGAGGAAGAGAGAGAGATAGAGAGCCAGAAACATTGATGAGAGAGAAACATCCACCAGCTGCCTCCTGCACACCCCCCACCGGGAATGTGCCCGCAAGAAGGTACATGCCCTTGCCGGAATCGAACCTGGGACCCTTCAGTCCGCAGACCGAGGCTCTACCACTGAGCCAAACCGGTTTCGGCCAGAATAGAAGCTTTTTAAACATTGTTTGTTTTTTTAAAAAAAAACACTAGAAAAACATTCAGCTTTCATTACAATGCACACAGGACCCAGTCCGTAGAAGATTGCTCTAGATATATTCCTTTACTCACTGAAGAAATAATTATCTTTAGTTTCTTTTTCCCCCATCACCATTCATCCTGCCTATCAATAAAGAAATATTGATTGGTCCTTTCTTTGTGTGTGTGCCAGATAATCTATTAGTCTCTGGGAATATACAACGTTAAGTAAAAACCAGAGAAAGCTCTTTCCAAACATCCATTGAACAGCTGGGAAAGGCACTGTACTATTGCAAGGGAACACAACGTGATGTTAGACATGGATTCTATTCTTCCACATAGGGTTGCCAGGTTAAATAAAGAGAGCCTTGTAAAATTTGAATTTCACACAAACAATGAATATATATTTTAAGCATAATTATATCCCATGAAGCATTTGAGATATACTTACACTAAAAAACCAGCCATTGTTTTCCAATTGTATTGGGCATCTACTAATTTTTATTTGCTAAATCTGGCAACCCTATTTCTGAAGCTTCAAGTTTAGCAAGAGAGCTATGATGCAGTCAAAACTGTCTATACTTGTATGACTTGGCTAGGATTCTTGCTGATTGAGTAGGTCTAGAATGGGCCTGGAGAATCTCCATTTATAGCAAACTGTCAGGTGATTCCAATGCAATTGGTCTGAGCACCACATATTGGGTAGCAATTTGTGCACTAAAAATAATGCAATGTTATATGTCAATGAAGATGCATAGATATATATTTTAAAAGACTTTGTAGAAAACTGACTTTTCTACTAAACTTTTGAGCAGTGATATGCCATCATCAGAAATATGTCTTCAGAGTTCTGGAAAATGGCGGAAGAGCAGATGGGCGGTTTCTGAGTCTTGTCCCGAGGAAGAGAGAGAGAGCAGCTGAGGAGTGCTCGTCAACAAGCCAGGAGACTGGCAAACACCAGAGGAAATTTGGGGTCTGCTGATCAGGGAGCCACCAACAGTTGACCACCCACAGCTGGGTCCCTTACCGGAGATACTTGCCGGCGCGGACGGGAAATCTCGCCATCTTGGAAGGGAGGAGGTTCGAGTCGGAGGCCTGATTATCCCCAGCCCCAAGGAACACCAAATGAACATAGTCGGCGCGAACCCTTGATCTCAGAGGAGCTCAGATTTTGCAGCGATCCGGTGGGTGAGTTCCCCTCGGCCCGGTAGTTCTGACTGAGTTCCACTCAGCGCAGCAACACCCCCCCCCCCCTTGCACACCAGCTCGTGCGGCGCACAGAGGCTGAGGGACTGGTCGTGGATTTACAGGAAGCCCCAGGCTTCTCAGCTGGAGGCGCGCCTGTCTGTGGACAGGGCTCCTAAGACTAGGGATATCTAAGGAGCAGCACAGCTGGATCTGAGTCCAAGAAGTAGCCGCAGAATTACAGGGGAGTGCAGCCAGCTCCGGACCGCCCCACCCCCAGCCATCAAAGACACAGAGAAGGGGAAAAAGATAGAAAGGCTTTAGAGTCCTGGAAGTCATCCAGAAACACTGCCACCCAGAGGCTAAAGCACATAGGGTCTCTAGATTGGCTTAAAAATCAGGTCTTGTAATCAACACGGAGGAACAGTGAAACACAGTGAACTGCAACTACCGCCCAGACTGGGAACTGGCGTGCGAGACATAGCAACACAGAAAGTGAATGACCTTCATTACTGCAAATTTTGTTTAATTTTTATTTTTCAATTTTTATTTTTTAACTGTTGAATTTTTGTTTTTTACCTACTTTAATTGCAAAGTTTACTCAAGAAATTTTTTTCATCTGCCATCACTAGATTTTACCTTTTTAATTAATTCATTTTTATAGGTAATCAACATTATTACTACTACTATTTTACCTTTTTTATCTTTTTTATCTTATTTTCTTTTGTTTATTTTTATTACTACTTTTTAAGTGTCATATTATAATCCTTTTTTTTGCTTTCCTTTTTTTTTTCCTTTTTCCTCTATTTCTTTTTTTCTCTATTTCCCCCTTCGGGATTACTATTCTAAAAACTATTCATACCTTGCCTTCTCCAACGCTCTATTCTATCTCAAACCTACCTTTATGACATCTCTCTATTCCTAACCCTTTACCTTTGGTGTCCTGCTTATCTTAACCCTTTACTGCTATAGATTTTCCTTACTCTTTCTGTTTACCCTCTCCAAAATTTTCACCTGACCTGTGTATATATAATTCCCAACCCCCTGCTCCAATCCCATTCACACCTACCTTGTCACTGCCCCCCCCACCAAAAAAAAAAGCCTTCTCTCTATCCCTTTGTTGTTGTATGTTGAATGCTAACTATATCAAAGGTTTATGCTTTTTTGTGTGTGTGTAAGATTGGTTTGCTTATTCTTTTTATTGGATTGTATGTTCTTGTTATCTGGGTTCTAGACACCTTTATTGGAGGATATTAATATTGCAAACACATTTCTGTCCAGTGCCTTGTGTGTTGTACCTGGTTGTGTATTTTGTGCCTTTAAATCAAAGCAGGAGGGAGAGAACTACGTAACCAGGCACCCTATAAAGAGAGATCATGGGGAGACTAAGAAACAACCCGCCTGTGAAAGAAAATCAACCATCACCAGAAAATGAAGTAAACGAGTTAGAGGCAAGCAACCTACCAGAGCAAGAATTCAGAGTAATGATCATAAGTTGGCTAAAAAGAATGGAAGACAAATTTGACAATATGAATAAGACCCAAGAGGAAATGAAGAAGACCCAAGAGGAAATGAAGGTGACCCAAGAAGAAATGAAAAATGACATCGCTACTATGAAGAACTCAATAGAAAGCATCAAGAGTAGACTAGATGAAGCAGAAGACCGCATCAGTGAGCTAGAAGACAAAATGGAAAAAAATACCCAATTACAGCAGTTGCTAGAAAAAAAAATTAAAAAACAGGAGGAGAGCCTAAGGGAGCTTTGGGACAATACAAAACAAAACAATATTAGAATAATAGGGGTTCCAGAAAGAAAGGAAACTGAGCAAGATATGGAAAAAGTATTTCAAGAAATAATGACAGAAAACTTTCCTGAGATAGAGAAGAAAAAACCAACACAAATCCAAGATGCTCGAAGGGTCCCCAACAAAATGAACCCCCAAAGATCAACACCCAGACACATTATAATTAAACTGGCAAAAAACATCGACAAAACCAGAATCTTAAAAGCAGCCAGAGAGAGACAGAAAGTTACATATAAAGGAAACCCCATCAGACTAGCAACTGATTTCTCAACAGAAACTCATCAGGCCAGAAGGGAATGGGATGACATATACAAAGTCATGCAAAGGAAGGGTCTGAACCCAAGAATACTGTACCCCGCAAGGCTGTCAATCAAAATTGAAGGTGTAATCAGGAGCTTCACCGACAAAAACAGACTAAAGGAATTTATCTCCAACAAACCAGCAATGCAAGAAATGCTAAAGGGTCTACTGTAATAATAAAGAAATAGGAAGTGAAGAAAGAACACGGGGGGATAGAATAAAAATGGCATCAAATACCTACCTTTCAATAATTACTTTAAATGTAAATGGTTTAAATGCTCCAATTAAAAGACATAGGGTAACAGAATGGATAAGAAAGCAAAACCCATTCATCTGCTGTCTACAAGAAACCCACCTCAGAAAAACAGACGCCCACAGACTGAAGGTGAAAGGATGGAAAAAGATTTTCCAGGCAAACGGAAACGAAAAAAAAGCTGGGGTAGCAATACTTATATCTGACAAACTAGATCTCAAAGTGAAGGACATAACAAGAGATAAGGAAGGCCACTTCATAATACTAAAGGGTGTAATCCAACAAGAAGAAATAACCCTGGTAAACATATATGCACCCAATTTGGGAGCACCCAAATACATAAAGAAACTGCTGGAGGACATTAAGGGACAGATTAATAGCAATGCAATCATAGTAGGAGATTTTAATACTCCATTGTCACCTCTGGACAAATCATCTAAACAAAAAATCAGTAAAGAAACGTCAATTCTAAATGACGTATTAGACCAGATGGAATTAATTGACATCTTCAGAACATTTCATCCCAAAGCCACAGAATATACATTCTTCTCAAGTGCACACGGGTCATTCTCAAAGATAGACCACATATTGGGACATAGGCAAAGTCTCTTCAAATTCAAGAAGATAGAAATCTTATCAAGCATTTTCTCAGATCACAGTGCCATAAAATTGGAAATCAACTACAATAATAATAAGCCAAAGAAATTAAACACATGGAGACTAAATAGCATGCTATTGAACAAAGACTGGGTTACCAGAGAAATCAAGGAAGAAATCAAAAACATCATGGCAACTAATGACAATGAAAACACAACAATCCAAAATCTATGGGACACAGTAAAAGCGGGTTTGAGAGGGAAGTTCATATCCCTACAAGCCTATTGCAAAAAACAAGAAAGAATGGTAACAAATTATCTTACCCTACAACTCAAACAGTTAGAAAAAGAACAGCAAGAAAGGCCCACTGTAAGCAGAAGGAAGGAAATAATAAAAATCAGAGCGGAGATTAACGACATAGAGACCAAAGACACAATACATAAGATCAACAAAACCAAGAGCTGGTTCTTTGAAAGGATTAACAAGATTGATGAGCCTCTAGCCAGGCTAACCAAGAAACAAAGAGAGAGGACCCAAATAAACAAAATTAGAAATGAAAGAGGTGAAATAACAACAGACCCCGCCGAAATACAAAGGATTGTTACAAAATACTATGAACAACTCTATTCCAACAAACTGGACAACCTGGAGGAAATGGACATATTCCTAGAAAAATACAACCTTCCAAAACTCAATCAGGAAGAATCTAAAAATCTCAATAGACCAGTAACTTGGGAAGAAATTGAAGCAGTCATCAAAAAGCTTCCAGCAAACAAAAGCCCAGGGCCAGGTGGCTTCACAGGAGAGTTTTACCAAACATTCAAGGAAGAACTAAAACCTATCCTCCTCAGACTTTTCCAAAAAATTCAAGAGGAAGGAACACTGCCAAATTCCTTTTATGAAGCCAGCATCACCCTAATACCAAAACCAGATAAAGACAACTCAATTAAAGAGAATTACAGGCCAATATCCCTCATGAACATAGATGCCAAAATCCTCAACAAAATTCTAGCAAATCGGCTCCAGCAGTACATCAGGAAGATCATACACCATGACCAAGTAGGTTTTATACCAGGAATGCAAGGATGGTACAATATTTGCAAATCAATAAACGTGATACATCACATAAACAAATTGAGAGACAAAAATCATATGGTCATATCTATCGATGCAGAAAAGGCATTTGATAAAATCCAACACCCTTTCCTGATAAAAACTCTCAACAAGGTGGGAGTACAAGGATCATACCTCAACATAATAAAAGCTATATATGATAAACCCACAGCCAACATCATGCTCAATGGGCAAAAACTAAAACCATTCCCTCTAAGAACAGGAACAAGACAGGGATGCCCACTCTCACCACTCCTCTATGACATAGTACTGGAAGTACTCGCCATCACAATTAGACAAGAAGAGGAAATAAAAGGCATCAAAATCGGAAAAGAAGAAGTAAAGCTGTCACTATTTGCAGATGACATGATATTGTACATAAAAAACCCAAGAGATTCCATCAAAAAGCTAATAGACTTAATAAACGAATTTGGCAATGTAGCAGGATACAAAATAAATGCCAAGAAATCAATGGCATTTCTCTACACCAATAGTGAACTTACAGAAACAGAGACTAAAAAAGCAATCCCGTTTACCATCGCACCAAAAAAATTAAGATACCTAGGAATAAACTTAACCAAGGAGGTAAAAGACCTATATGCAGAAAACTACAGGACACTGAAAAAAGAAATAGAGAAAGATGTAAACAGATGGAAGAACATACCATGTTCATGGATTGGTAGAATCAACATCATCAAAATGTCCATACTTCCCAAAGCAATATATAAGTTCAATGCACTCCCCATGAAAATACCATGGACATACTTCACAGACCTAGAAAGAACTCTCCAAAAATTCATTTGGAACAATAAAAGACCCCGAATAGCCTCAGCAATCTTAAGAAATAAGAGTAAAGTAGGAGGAATCTCAATACCAGATTTCAAGCTGTATTACAAAGCAACTGTTCTCAAAACAGCCTGGTACTGGCACAAGAACAGACATATTGATCAATGGACTAGATTAGAGAATCCAGACATCAACCCAAATCAATATGCTCAATTAATATTTGACAAAGGAGGCACGAACATACAATGGAGTCAAGACAGTCTTTTTAATAAATGGTGTTGGGAAAATTGGACAGATACATGCAAAAGAATGAAACTAGATCACCAATTTACACCATACACAAAAATAAACTCAAAATGGATACAGGACTTAAACATAAGACGGGAAACCATAAAAATACTAGAGGCATCCACAGGCAGCAAAATATTAGACATATGCCTAAAGAACTTCTTCACTGATACTAACCCTAGGGCAATGGAAGCTAAAGAGAAAATAAACAAATGGGACTACATCAAAATAAAAAGCTTTTTTACGTCAAAAGAAACCATCAACAAAACAACAAGAAAACCCACTGTATGGGAGAACATATTTGCAAACGATATCACTGATAAAGGTTTAATCTCCAACATCTACAGACAGCTTATACAACTCAATAAAAGGAAAATGAATGAGCCAATTAAAAAATGGGCAATGGACCTAAATAGAATCCTCTCTAAAGAAGACAGAAGGAAGGCCAAGAGGCACATGAAAACATGCTCCAAGTCACTAATTATCCGAGAGATGCAAATCAAAACAACAATGCGGTACCATCTCACACCTGTCAGAATGGCCAACATCAACAAAACAACAAACAACAAATGTTGGCGAGGTTGTGGAGAAAAAGGAACCCTCATGCACTGCTGGTGGGATTGTAGGTTGGTGCAACCACTGTGGAAAACAGTATGGAGCTTCCTCAAAAAACTGAAAATGGAACTCCCATTTGACCCAGTAATCCCACTACTAGGAATATACCCCAAGAAACTAGAAAGACCAATCAGAAAGGATATATGCACCCCTATGTTCATAGCAGCACAATTTACAATAGCTAGGATTTGGAAACAGCCTAGGTGCCCGTCAGCAGATGAATGGATCAGAAAACTATGGTACATCTACACCATGGAATACTATGCTGCCATAAAAAGGAAGGAATTCTCATCATTTGCAGTAACTTGGATGGAATTGGAGAGCATCATGCTGAGTGAAATAAGCCAGTCAATGAAAGAGAAACACTACATGACCTCACTCATTTATGGATATTAAAGATCATTATAAACGAATGAACAGAAAGATTGATATAGTGACAGTAATACAACAGGCAGACTGCCAAATGACAGTGGGGGGTGGGGGGGAGGGTAAGGAGATCTGGGGGAGATAAGAGATCAACTGAAGGACTGGTATGCTTGCATATAAGAATAACCAATGGACACAAAACTCTGGGGAGGGAGGGCATCTATGGGGGGGGGGGCAATGATAAGCTATGTATACAGATAATACCTTAATAAAAAAAATAATTAAACAACAAAAAAAGAAATATGTCTTCAGTCCTAGCCTGTTAGGCTCAGTGAATAGAGCATTGGCCCATGGACTGAAAAGCCCTGGGTTCCATCCTGGTCAGAGCATGTTCCTTGATTGCAGGCTCTGATCTGGGTGCGGGCAGGAGGTGACCAATTAATGTGTCTCTTACACATCGTAATTTCTCTCTCTGCATCTCTCCCCATCCCTTCCACTCTCTCTAAAAATCAATGGAAAAATATCCTCGGGTGAGGATTAACAAAAAACAAACAAACAAAAAAAGAAAGATGTATACAAAATGAATCTGACAACTGCAAGTAAATGACACATGTGAGGATTTAAATAACTTCACGTGCACCATTATTAAGTAATGTGCTAGATGTTCATAGAGTGTGAAGCATTGTTGCTTACAAATGAAATTGAACAGAAAACATGCTACTGATGAGCTCATAGTCCATTAGAGGAAGGGAAACCTTGCTGGTATACGCAGGAAAAAAGCAGGGGTACTATTTTTTTTTCCACATTAAAAATAGCATCTATTTTATTTTCAAGAGACACTAAACACCAAACTTCCAGTGTGATTAGGCCAGTGGTCGGCAAACTCATTAGTCAACAGCGCCAAATATCAACAGTACAACGATTGAAATTTCTTTTGAGAGCCAAACTTTTTAAACTTAAACTTCTTCCAACGCCACTTCTTCAAAATAGACTCGCCCACGCCATGGTATTTTGTGGAAGAGCCACACTCAAGGGGCCAAAGAGCCACATGTGGCTCGCGAGCCGCAGTTTGCCGACCATTGGACTAGGCCCTCATGAAGTCTCGTCAAAGTGTTGGAAGGAAGCTGTTTCTGGGGAGGTGTCAGAAGCCTCAAGGGTAGATAGTTTTGAATCTGACATCCTTAAAATCAAGAAATAGCATATGTTCCTTTCCAAATAAAGGAAAGAATTTGACCTTAGCCTTCAATCCATTAAGCAGCTATTGTGGAAGAGTCCATGCTGATTCTGCCCAATTCTCACACACAGTTCACCTCAAGGGAGAGGAGGGCCTTCACTACAAAGCGGGGTGCTCTGCATTAGCTGAAGTATGCAAGAATGAAAAGTAGAGCCCTACAACTTACCTTAAAAGAAGGAGCAAGCTCCAGGCAGAAGTCCTCAGGAGAACAATGGCTAAGTTTCCCTGCTGTTTACCCTTTGGTCCTTCATCTTCTGTGCACTTAGTATATTTTCTTTCCTAGATACTAGAGTTTAGTAACTTATGTTTACTCTGATAGCAAATGCAACCCTTCTGTGTATAAAACAATGGATTATCTTTAACAGACGTCTCCCCTCCCTCCCCCCCCCCCCCGCCTCCATGTTCCTTTCAATAGAAAAAAAAAGGCAGCCGTCTCTTCAGTAAGCCTCCTTAGCCAAAGTTGCCCCACCTATGGTCTTTAAAACAGACTGCAACTTGATGTTCTGAGATCCTTTCTTGAACTACAACATATCCTCTTAAAGAACTCCTGCTGCTGTTGCTGACAGTCTCCAAAAGGTGAGGACGGTGATGGGCTGAAGGCAGATGGAGGGGGGGGTTCTTCCCCAAACTGAGGACTTCCCACTGCCAGGATGGCCCCTGTTAGGCTCTGCTCCCGTGAAGGCTCCACTCCACCCTTTTACAGTTTACAAGTCATTGTCTCACTGTTGTCATTGAAACATCATGAAGGACTTATCTGCGTTATTATACATATTTTACAGGAGACAAAACGAAGACTAAATATTTGTCCAAGGTTGCTTTGCACCAAAGGGACTGAATGGGAACCCAGGTATCTAATTCTGTATCCTATGTTCTTTCCACTTTGAGATCTTTGTTTCTCTCCAAATTCTAGGCCCTCTTCACCAACTGAAACCATCATTTCTATTCACCATAACATGCTGCATCAACAGTATGTCCTTTCTTCTTTTTTTTCTTCTGCTTTTTGGTTTCTGTTTCCTCAGTAGCACATACCAATAATCTGTACACAGTGGGTTCTCAGTAAATGCTGTTGCTTGACTGACTGGCTGCACCCTTCCTCTAGAAACCTCACCCAAAGCTAGGAATGTTTTGCAATAATTTGAGTCAGAATTTGCTTATAGTCGTAACCTTGTTGATACTTTACATGTGGTTTCCCATAGTGATACAACCAGCAATTATGTGCAATTCTGGTAATCCTTTCAAAATTCCCCCAATATCCTCTTGATATTGTTAGATAGGACTCACGTCTCAAGCTCTGGGCAATTCTAAATGTTATAATTAAATGTTATTCTTCCTAAATGTAAAAATGTAGCATGGTATTTTGCAGATGGAGCTGGAAACAGGATGAGCCTGACAGAATAAATTTAGCCAACTGCAAAGAAGTAATCAACAAAATAATGTATATAAGCAATGGTTAAGCCTCCCTTCAGGGGGAGCTTTGGATATGAATCTCCTGTCTCCTTTCCTTGCAGCAACTTTAAAAAAATCACCTTGCAACAACCACATCTAGTTCTTGAATAGAGCACCCCAAGTGGTGAACACCTTGAGTTTGGTAACAATATAGTTACACAGAATAATAGAATTCATGTAACCTAGGAATTCTGGGAAGATTATAAGGTGCCACACAAAATAGGTATAAATGATCATTATATGAATGGAGATAGAAATGTGGGACTGATAGTCTTTTTTAAAAAAAAAAACTTTTATTGTTGAGAGTATTACAGCTATCCCCCTTTTTCCCTCATTATCCTCTCCATCTAGCTCCTGCCCCTTCCCAGGCCTTCAACACCCTAATGTCTGTGTCCATAGGTAATTCATATCTACACTAATAAAAGGGAAAGATGCAAATTGATTGTATTTTTGCAACACCCACCAGCCAATCAGGAGTGAGTATGCAAATTAACCCACAAAGATGGCAGGTTAATTTGCATATACAGGTGCCCAGTGGCCATGGCAATGACACAGGAGTTTTGCACTGGCCCAGCTGCTCCAGGCCTCTGGGAAGCATGGGAAGGTGGAAAGGCGGCTCTGGGTGGAGTGAAGGCTGTGCTGGCAGCCCCGGTAAGGAAGGCCCATTTTCCACGAATCTTCATGCCTTGGGTGTCTAGTATGCATATAAGTTATTTGGCTAATCTCTTCCCAGTCTCCTTCCCCCTTCCCTCTAATATTCATCAGTCTGTTCCATGTTTCATGCATGCCTCTGGTTCTATTTTATCAGTTTATTTTGTTCATTAGATTCCTTTTTCATTTATTTTTAGTTTTAGATTCAATTGTGTGAGGTTTGTTTTGGTTTTTTGTGTGTGTTGTGTGTGTGTATGTGTGTGTGTGTGTGTGTGTGTGTGTGTGTGTTTTAAAATATATCATTATTTATTTCAGAGAGGAAGGGAGAGGGAGAGATAGAAACATCAATGATGAGAGAGAATCGTTGATCGTCTGCCTCTTGCACATCCCCTACAGAGGATTGAGCCCACAACCTGGGCATGTGCCCTTGACCAAAATCGAACCCAGGACCCTTCAGTCTGCAGGCTGACACTCTATCCAACAGCTAGGGCTAGATTCAATTGTTTATGATATGCATTTATTGTCATTTTATTGTTCTTTTATTTCTTCTTTTTAAAACCTTTTATTGTTGAGAGTATTACAGGTGTCCCCTAATTTCCCCCCATTGTTCCCCTCCACCTGGTTTCCACCCCATCCCAGGCCTTCACCACTCTGTTGTCTGCGTCCATAGGTAATGCATATATGCATATAAGATCTTTGGTTAATCTCTTCCTACCCCCTCTCCCCTTCTCTCTGAGGTTCGTCAGTTTTACTATGTGTCCATGCCTCTGGTTCTAATTCATTATTAGTTTATTTTGTTCGTTAGATTCCTTGTTCATTTATTTTTATTTTTAGAATGAGTTGTTGATAGATATGTATTTATTGCCATTTTATTGTTCATATATTTCTTCTTCCCCTCCTCCTCTTCCTTCTCTTTCTTCCTTTTAAAGAATACCTTTCAACATTTCATTTAATAATAGCTTGGTGGTAATGAACTTCTTTAACTTTTCCTTGTTTATGAAGCCTTTAAAAAAATAGTTTAAACAACACACTTAACCATTTACTGTTTTTGTTGATCTGGAGTCTGAGCCTGGTTTAACTGGTTCCTTTGCTCAGGGTCTCACGAGACTTACATCAACCCATCAACCTATTGGCTGAAAGTACAATCATGTTATCTTGGAGTCCTCTTACAAACTCACTAGTAGTTAGCAGAATTCAGTCTTTGCAGCTGTGAGGACTGAGGCCCATTGGCTACTACACCCTCTCCACACCACAGTGATTTGCCTCAAGGCAGACAGGAGAGAGTCTTGCTACTTCTTATCTCTTACCTAGACCCTCTTTGAGAAGGCTCACCTGATTAGTTCAGTCCCACCTATATAATACCTCTTTTGTTTAATTCAAAGTCAAATGATTAAGGACTCTATTCACACCTGTGAAATAATGTATTTGTTTGTTTGTTTATTTATTTTTAATCCTCACCCAAGGATATGTTTATTGATTTTAGAGAGAGAAAAGAGGGTTAGAGAGAAACATTAATGTGAGAGAGACACATCAATTGGTTGCTGGGTTCTCACCCTGAAATTCAGGTACCTGCCCTTGATATGGAATCAAACCTGCAACCCTACAACCTTTGGTGCTCAGGCCAATGCTCCAACTACTGAGTACACCATCTAGGACTGAAATATATTTTTTTAATTGTTTAAAGTATTACATATGTCTCCTTTCCCCCCAATTGACCCTGTCCCCTCTGCCCCCATCTACTCCAACCCCCGAGGGCAAGCCCCGACTGCCCCAGTGTCTATGTCCATTAATTATGCTAACATGCATGCATACCAGACCCTTGGTTGATCTCTAAATCCCTCTCTCCTCTACCCCTTGTCTCTGGATCTATTTTTATTCATCAGTTTATGTTGATTATTATATCCCACATCTGAGTGAGATCATGATATTTTTCTTTCTCCAACTGGCTTATTTCACTTAGCATAATGCTCTCCAGTTCCATCCATGCTGTTAAAAATAATAAAAGTTCCTTCTTTTTTATAGCAGGGTAGTATTCCATTGTGTAGATGTACCACAGTTTTCAATTCACTCATCTGCTGATGGGCACTCAGGCTGTTTCCAAATCTTAAGTATTGTAAATTGTGCTGCTATGAACATACGGGTACATATATCCTTTCTGATTGGTGTTAAGCTCTTTTTTAAAATATATATATTTTATTGATTTTTCAGAGAGGAAGATAAAGGGACAGAGAGCTAGAAACATTGATGAGAGAGAAACATCGACCAGCTGCCTCTTGCACACCCCCTACTGGAGATATGCCCGCAACCAATGTACATGCCCTTGACCGGAATCGAACCTGGGACCTTTCAGTCCGCAGACCGACGCTCTATCCACTGAGCCAAACCGGTTTCGGCTAAGCTCTTTTTTTTTTAATTAAAAAATATTTTTGTTGATTTCAGAGAGGAAGTGAGAGAGAGATAAAAAACATCAATGATGAGAGAGAATCATTGACTGGCTGCCTCCTGCACACCCCACACTGGGGATTGAACCCTCAACTCAGGCATATGCCCTGACTGAACCATGACCTCCTGGTTCTTGGTCAATGCTCAAACACTGAGCCATACTGGTTGCAAAAAATTCTTTATCTGATCTTAAATTTTAAACAATAGCCTTACTGGGTAGAATAATCTTGGTTGTAGGTCCTTGCTATTTATCACTTCAAACATTTCCTGCCACTCCCTTCTGGCCTGCTGAAGTTTCTGTTGAGAAATCAGCTAACGGTCTTATGTGTGCTTCCTTATAGGTGACTAACTGATTTTCTCTTGCTGTTTTTAAGATTCTCTCTTTGTTCTTAACCCTTGGCATTTTAATGATGATGTGTCTTGGTGTGGTCCTATTTGGGTTCCTATTGCTTGGGACTATTTGCGCAATTTATTTCACCGGGTGGGGAAAGTTTTCTATCATTATTTCTTCAAATAGTGATGGAAACCGATCATTTTTTCACTAATAAGAAAGGTGTGGCCAAAACCGGTTTGGCTCAGTGGATAGAGCGTTGGCTTGCAGACTGAAAGGTCCTGGGTTTGATTCCAATCAAGGGCATGTACCTTGGTTGCAGGCACATCCCCAATGGTGGGTGTGCAAGAGGCAGCTGGTTGATGTTTCTCTCTCATCAACATTTCTAACTATCCCTCTCAATTCCTCTCTGTGTAAAATCAATAAAATATATTTTTTTAAAAAGAGAGAGAGAGAGACTGTGAACCAAGATGGCAGCCTAGGTAGTCTCCTAAGCTGCCGCCTCATCAACAATTTAGAAAAAAACAACAGCTAAAATTGAAAGGGATCGCACCAGACCCACAGGAGAGCTGGCGGAATGGGAAGGCTACAACTAGAGGGAAGAAAAAGCGCCACTGCCGCCATGTGGAGTTTAAAGCCCAAATGGAACCTGAGCTGCAGCTGCCACCACCACAACCGCCACCAGTGAGGGAGGCCCACTGAGAGCAGAGCCCGCCCCGCCCTGGGCCCAGGGAGCGGGCTGCCTTGGAGCCTGGCCTCCGCGACCGCAGCCTTAAGCCTTCCCAGTCAGCCCACCGTGCTGGCGAGGGAGCCAGCACAGGGCCTTGGCCATGCCCTCCGCTCGCGGCCTGAGCGAGGCCTTTGCCCATAGGTCCCCCCACCACTAGGCCTGGCCAGAGCCTCTGCCAAGCCCCCGAGAGCCAGTGCCAAGGCGGAGCATACTCATGGAGCGCGGCAGAGGACTGAGAGGTTGTACCCAAAACACTCTTTGCGGCCTGGGACTCTAAACACCTAAACCCGGGGGACTGAAAGCCTGAACGTGTGAAATCAGAGCTGCTGAGGTTGCTAGGGTGGAGTCGACTGGAGCCTCCCGTTTTTCCCCCTCGTTGTCCTCCTGCTCACTTGCAGCTTGGGACCCGGGGGATCCAGGATAGGAGGGCATCAATCGATGGTCCTAGAGGGGCCCTGTGGCCTGGGGGGGGACCCTTGTGACCCGGGGGAGCCATGTGCCTCGGGGAAAAGGTGTGCCCTGGGGGAGCGGTGGGACCCAGGGGAGCTGTGAGCCCCAGGAGAGCCGTGAGCCCCAGGGAGGCCCTGTTCCCCGGGGAAGCTGTGTGCTCCATGGGATCTGTGGGACCCGGGGGAGCCGGGTGCCCGGGGGGGGGGGCGTGGCGGTGGGACCTGGGGGAGCCCTGTGCCCTGGGGGAGCCGTGTGCCTCAGGAGAGCTGTGTGCCTCGGGGGAGCCATGTGCCCTGGGGAGCCGTGTGCCCCGGAGGAGCGGTGGGTCCTAGAGGAGCCATGTGACCTGGGGAAGCAGTATGCCCCGGGGGAACGGTAGGATCCAGGGGAGCTGTGTGTCCCGGAGGGGCAGTGTGAACCGGAGGAGGAGCAGATTCTATTCGTGTGGTCCTGAGACATTTGGACAGTCTGCAGCCATTTGCTACAGAACAATTTATTGTATTTCCCTACAAAAACAAATGGGAGAGAGTGTCCCACTTGAAATTCATATATGGAAGAAAAGAAAAAGAGAAGAAAAAAAAAATCTGAGGAACAGAATAAACTGGTGAATATAGTAGAATCAGGGGCAAAGAAAGGGAGTGGACTGATAATTATCAGGGGAAGAAGAGGCAAGGGCAGAGGGTGGGATGGGAACTGGGTGGTAGAGAGCTTTGGGGGAGAAAAAAGAAAAACAATTGTAATAATCTGAGTAATAAAGATTTATTTAAAAAAAAAAAAAAAAGAAAGGTGTGGACAAGGAACCCGGAAGGCTGGTCAACCTTGAAGCTCTGAAAGGTCAGAGCCAACCACTCACTATATAATTGAAACAATGGTAGCTGAAGCAACTTCTCCACCAAATAATCATGTAAATCCTTACTTATAAAATAATATGCCTATTATTGGAATTGCCTGCCTATGGGCAATGGGTGTATCCCAAACCTGAATAGAAGGAATGGCAAGGCCAAAGCAAAGTATAACCTCCCCCTAGAGTTGGGCTTCTGCCTGGCCCCCTTTTCCCAAATCAATATTTTTCTAGACTTTTTCATTTGTGTGCAGTCTTCTCCAGAATCCAAACCCTGAACCACACGGGACATGAAAGGGGTTCCCAAAAAAATAGATTTTCAATATCCTGATCTCTCTCTTATGGCACCCCCATGATTCAAATGGTGCCTTGTCTCAGAGGCTCCTCAAACTATTTTCATACTTTTGGACTTTTTTTCTTTTTGCTCTTCTATTGGGATGTTTTTACTTCCTTAATAATCCAAGTCATTGATTTGATTCTTGGAAATGAGAGGGCAGGGCAGGGCGAGGCTAACTCCTGACTCCATTTTGTACTGTGGGGCAGGGCAGAACAGGGTGGAGCTATCCTCCATTTTGTGTAACGACCCTAGCCCTCACCCAACCAATCAGGGTCAGCCAAAGCAATGACATCACCACCCTTATAAAACCCCTTGACCTGTTGAAGTTTGCTCTCTTCCACCATGCTGTCGGTGTGAGTGGGACGGAGTCCATGCTAGCATGGAAGAGGCTCTTTTGTTTATTGCATCGGACTCGGCTCCCTGGTGGTCCTTGGGGATCATGAAGTCTGGGCATAACAGAATCCTCTACTGTTGAATCCCTGTAAATTATTCTTTATTTTAGTCATTTATGCTTAATTTGTGACTGGTCCTTTTTCATGTCTTTGAAATTCGCACGGAGATCCTTGACAGCCTCATTAAGTCCCTTAAATTCTCATTGAGTCCTTTGAAGCTCTCATAAAGATCCTTGAGCAACATTATAACCATTATTTTGAACTCTGTATCCAGTAGATTGCTTGTTTCCATTAAATTTATTTATTTTTTCTGGATATTTCTCCTGTTTTTTGTTTGTTTGTTTGTTTTTTTCATTTGTGATATGTTTCTTTGTCTCTGCATTTTGGCTGCTTCCCCGTGTTTGTTTCTATGTACTATCAGGTAAGTCTGCTATGTCTCCTGGACTTGTCAGAGTCGTCTTGTATAGCGGTCTCCTAAAGGACCCAGATGGGGGGCTCAGCCTCCCCATCACCTGAGCTTGGCCCCTCAGGTGCACCCCTGTGTGAGCTATGTGCACCGTCCTGCTGTAGTTGAGCCTTGCTTTATGTTTGTGTCATAGGCCAGTCGGCTGTGAGGACCAGCTGCAACCACAGCTGAGAGCTGCTGTGCAGACGCTGACCCTATGGAGCAGGACTTGCTTCAGTGGGACTCTGGTGCTCAAGGAGTCCACCCTTGAGTCTGTCTCTCATGGGTTGTAGGGTTGTAATCTGGCATGGTCGACGTTGACCACCAGGTGCACTGGTTCTGAGGCCTCTCAGGAGTTGGAACTGAATCACACCACTGGCTTTCCTGGCTCTTTAGCTTGTAGATGGCAAATAATGGTATTTCTCCGTCTTTATAACCACATAAGCTTATTTCTGTTTCTCTCACTATATACATGTGCGTGTGTGCTTGTACAAATATACATACATTTATATATATATAAATAAGTAAATAAGTTTTAAAAATATGTGGTATCTTCTTTTTGTGCTGTTTTACTGGAGAATCCTGACTAATACAGTAAAATTTCTCTTTTTATTGATAAGTGAAAACTGATTTTTATTTTGGATAATAATTATATTATTAATTATTTGTTTTGTTTTGAAGTCACAGCCATGGCCTATTCTTTTTTTTAAGTTTTTTTTTAAATTAAAAAAATATATTTTATTGATTTTTCATAGAGAGGAAGAGAGAGGGATAGAGAGTTAGAAACATCGATGAGAGAGAATCATTGATCAGCTGCCTCTTGCACACCCCCCACTGGGAATGTGCCCGCAACCAAGGTACACGCCCTTGACCGGAATCGAACCCGGGACCTTTCAGTCCGCAGGCCGACGCTCTATCCACTGAGCCAAACCGGTCCAGGCTTGGCCTATTCTTTAAAGTGTAAATCTAGTAATTCTTTTGTTTTCTGGTACGATTTTGTTAATTAATAGAATGATGAGCCATTAAATGCAGTGCTCATGCGAGGTAAAGATAGCCCAAGAGATGTATACAATTGCAAGGCATATTTTAATCAAGTTTAATCTTCTATGGCCCCTAGCCATCCTTTTGTAGAGCTACAACGAACTCTGGGGCTTCACCTTTACTTCTCTTGAAGAGGGGGTAATGAGTGCAAAAGAAAGAAAAGTACTTGAAAACTTGCATAATTTAAGACTGGCAAACCCTCGAGTGTTCCAATCTTCTACCTAAGCAAAGTTTATTTTTGCTTAAGCTAAATCTATTTTTGCTAATTTTAGTGAAAAAAAATAAGAAAGACTGTATTAAACATTGTGAAACTCATACTGATGCCAGACTAAACTTTGTAAATCAAGGCAATGGCTCCACTGAAATGAAGTAACTTGGGTGTGCAATGGGGACTGATCAGAAGAAGTTACTGCAACTTAAAATTGTATGCAAATCAAGGGGGCAACCTCTGAAGTCTGAGATGGGAACAAAAGATTGTGTTTCTACCCTTATAAGTCACAGAGGTTACATTTCATGAAAATCATAATGCATTTTTACTGTGCTCATCGTCACATGAAATCCTAGTGTGAGGTAACCAGAACGTTGAGAAAGCTGAGATTCTATATAATTAGGACTTCTATAACCTTGGCTGGTGTGGCTCCGTTGGTTGAGTGTTGTCCATGCACCAAAATGTTGTCTGTTTGATTCCTGGTCTGGGCATATGCCTGGCTGGGTCTTGAGCTCAATCCCCAGTAAAGGGTTGGGAGGTGCAGGAGGCAGTCAATTGATGTTTCTGTCTCTCTCTCTTTCTCCTTTCCACTCTCTCTAAAATCAATAAAAAGCATGATTCTGATACCAATTCCAATGTGTGGGTGATATTCCCCACTCCACCAAGCGATTCTGCAATCCTAGCTGCGTGTCCCACACTTCAACCCAGAGATAGCTCCAGATTCCACAGGTAAAGGGCTTAGTGAGTCCACAAGAATAACCCCTCCTCCACTTCAGATGCCAATCACAAATCCAGCTTGTTACGTCTTCTGACCGACTGGTTATAAATCACAGGTTCCTGCGACTCCTTCCTCGGGTTCAATGAGTTGGCTAGAGCAATTCATGGAACTCAGGAAACCAGTTTATCACTGGGTTACTGGTTTAATGCAAAGCATAAAAGGATATGAATCAATAGCCAGAGTAAGAGGTACATAGGGTAAAGTCTCAAACAGAAGTTTGTGTCCCCATGGAGTTTGAGGTCCAGCACCGTGGCCCGTGGTTGTGTTCTGGTTTACCAACCTGGAAGCTCTCTGAACCCTGTACTTTTGGATTTTTATGGAGGCTTCAATACTTAGTCAGGATCGATTAAATCCATGGCCATTGGTGACTGCCTCAAGAAGTAATAAGCTTGGCTAGATGGAGAGAGTCCAGGGGACATCCCACTCTGCAGCCAATTGGACAGTGAAAACCAGGATTCCCCTAATACTCCCTCTCCCCCTTCCTGCTGCATATCACGTCAGTAAGAGGATGCCGAGGCTTCTGTGGCTACTTTATGTAGTTAGCCAACTGAACTTCTCTCCCTGCAACTGGCCGAGGATGTTATATTCATGCATATTCTTATGTTCAAGGTGTCAAAGGATGATGTGACCCTCACTCAATATTTGAAATAAAACAACAAAATCGAGTCGATTGCTAACCATAGTGAAAAGGTACAGTTTTTCTGAGCGCACTGCCAGTAAAACTGCTAATGGGGTTGTATAGGGGAAGCATGGAGTTCAGGGACTGGAGGATTTGTGAAAGTTTAAGGGGTGAAGACATCTTCTACAGGAGCCTGGTTACTCAGATAAAGCTGCCATTTGGTGGTCACGGTGGCATATTTATTGGGATGGGTCTGTGATTGGCTGACTTTGAGAAAGGGGCTGACATTGATTGGTTGGTTTGTAAATGCCTTCCACCGAGGTGAGTTGTAGTATGAGACAATCAGGCTTTCCCTAGGGGTGTGGAAATCTGTTTTGATTTTTTCCAACAACTTCACTAGTAGTAAAGTAGCTATTGTCCTTTTGGTACAAAGATGAATATAATCTATTTTGGTACAAAGATGAATATAATCCAAACTGAATTAATTATTATTATTTAAAAAATATTTTTCTTCTGATTTTAAAAGAAACAAAAATTAAAACACTTCCATGGAGCATTACTGTATCGTGAGCCTTAAGTACTGTATCTATTATCCTATGTAATAATAGCCTAATATGCTATATGTCGGGTCATCTGATCGAAAGTCCAACCAATCAAAGTGTAATATGCAAATGATATGGAGAGGGCGAGTGAAGGAGGCAATCAATTGATGTGTCTCTCATTGATGTTTCTCTCTCTCCCTACTCTTTCCCTCCCACTCTTTCTAAAATCAATGGAAAAAATATCCTTGGGTGAGGATAACCAAAATAAAAATAAGTATAAATAAATTTACGTGTGTTTCCAGATATTACAACTAGCCTGCTTATTCTAGCATTAAAATAGAATTAGCCAGCCTATTAGCGCCAGTACTTGCCTTTCTTTCAGACAGAATGGTTGGTCGCTTGGTTACTCTGAATGCTTTTGGTCCCAGAACCACACCCTGATTTCCTGGAAAACTAGAAAGGCCGGAATGGAATTATCAAGGCAAACAATATCCTGCTACCCAGGAAGAGATAATAATAACACATAGGTACTTAGAATAAGCAGGTCAGATCTTGATCCTAATTATTCCTCACTTTTGTGCTCCTGGGAAACTATCTTGGGAGCTCAGGGTGGAGTTGCTGGGGGCTGCAGTGGAGTCAGAGGCAGAGCCATGGCAAGGCTATCTCTGGTCCTCAGAGCCCTTGCTGCCTATCACCCCACGCCCTCATGTCTGGAGGCTATGTCTGCATCTCAGTACTAAGTCCTCCCAACCTGGCCAAATCCAGCTGCAACCCTGCCTAGATCTGCTGGTATCTACACTGAGTGGCCAGGTTATTATGATCTCTGACTGCAATATGCAAATTGTCCCCTTGACCAGGAGTTCGACCAGCAGGCAGGCTGGCCAACCGACCATGTCCCCTACCCCTGACCAGGCTGGCCAGACCCCAAACCCCACCCATGGACGAATTCATATATATATATATATCCTGTTTCCCCGAAAATAAGACAGTGTCTTATAATAATTTTTGTTTCCAAGGATGCATCTTATTATGTTTCCATCAAGTAGGTCTTATTTTCGGAGGATGTCTTATTTTCGGAGAAACAGGGTGTACACACACACACACACACACACACACACACACACACACACTGAGTGGCCAGATTATTATGCGTTCAGCGATCATAATAATCTGGCCACTCAGTGTAGATACTCAGGTTCAATACACAGGGCTCCTGCCACCACTGAGGTGGATGCTTTCCCATCTCTGGGGAGCAGCTGAGTGTTCAGACAGAAGATAGTCTCCGAAGCCAAGCTGTTTAGATTCAGTGCTGATCCCATTACTAGCTCAGACACGTTGAGTAGGAGAATTAATTAATCTGTGCCTCAGTTTTTTTTATAATTATAGTACCCACCTCGTTGAGCTTCTGTGAAGAATGAATGAGATAATGCACGTAAAGCTCTTAAAACAGTGCTGGTTCATAGTGAAGAATGAGTAAACAGTAGCATTTATTATGATGAAAGGGTTGGTCACAGGAGAGAAAAAAAAAAGTGACCTCCTGTTATCATTTGAGCATATATTTTTAAAAAACATTTTTATAGATTTCAGAGAAGAAAGGAGAGAGAGAGAAATGTCAATGATGAAAGAGAATCACAGCTCCCACTGGGGATCTAGCCCACAGCCTGGGCATGTGCCCTGACCAGGAATTAAACCATGACCTCCTGGTTCATAGGTCAATGCTCAACCACTGAGCCACACTGGCTGGACTATTTGAGCATATTTTAAGTCAAGAATTCTAGATGTTATCTTTTACTACCCTAGTGGAACCCATTCCATTGTATAATCAAAGGAACACAGGTATCTCAGATTCAGAGTAAAAACCCTTGTCCAAATATGTCCCTTACAGTTGGGTGAGGACAAAGCGGAGGCTCAATTTGAAATATTAGCTTCCTGGGAGTTGTCAAATTAACCCACCCCATGAAGCTGACTCCACTATGTCTGTTAATCATAGTAGTCTGTGTTATATCACCGAACCATCTCTTATTCACTGGTTTCATCTTTCCCAGCAGAAAATCAATGTATTACCCCATGGACAGACACTCCCAACTCTGAGCTCAATTTTCTTCACCATATGTCATCACCTTTGGTTCCTGACTTTGTGCTGTCTCGTCTGAGATTCTTCCTTTTTATATCTTGGTCTTCCTGCTTTACCCACATTCTTTTCTTTTAAACAAATGTTATTGTGAAAAATACTACACATAAATCGGTGTTGTGGTGGACACTGGTATGTGCTGTCAGATCCCTTTCAAGGGTCCCGACTCCCAGGAGCATGGCCTACAAAAAGCCCTCAGTTATGAGCCTCTAAAGGTGTGGATGGCCTCAATGGAAGAGACCTGGTCAAGGTCAAGATCTTCTCCCAAGGGTGGCTTACATCCAGTGACCGATCAGCATGAATATGTATATGTATATGTATATGTATATGTATATGTATATGTATATGTATATGTATATGTATATGTATACGTACACACACACAAAATATATATTTAAAAATAGTAATAAAATAAACATTCTGGTACCCTCCATCTAGCTAAAAATATAGACTATTTTACCAGTACTTTGAAGACCATTCCATTGTGTTCCTTCTCTGCCTGCACCCTTACCCCAGGTAATTGCTATCAATCAGTGTTTTCTTTCTTTATATTAAAATAAAAAAATACATATTTACATTAAACTGAACAAGTTATATATTTGACCTGCTTTTTAAATTAAGGAATGTAATTCTGAAATATATATATTTCAGAAAGTATGTATATGTATATTTCAGAAAAGAAGGAAGAGGAAGAGAGATAGAAACATCAATGATGAGAGAGAATCATTGATCAGCTGCCTTCTGTGAGCCCCTTGCTGGGGACTGAGCCCACTATCTGGGCATGTGCCGTGACTCGGAATCAAACCACAACCTCCTGGTTCATAGGTCAATGCTCAGCCACTGAACCACACTGGCTGGGCTACATTTGTTCTGTTTTTGAGCTTTAAATAAGTGCAACCTCATAATGATGCTTTTGTAATCATCTAGTTATTATTAACAGGAAAGAAAGGGAAGACTAGGTAATATAGGCATACCATATATTTATTTACTAGTGGCCCAGTGCATGAAATTTGTGCAGGGGGGAGAGGGGGTGTTCCTCAGCCTGGCCTTCACCCTCTCTAATGTGGGACCCCTCGAAGGATGTCCTACTGCCAGTTTACAGGGATTGGGCCTAAACAGGCAGTCAGACATCTCACAATCTGGGACTGCTGGCTTCAGCCACTCACTTGCCTGCCTGCCATGCCTGCCTGATTGCACCTAACCACTCTGCCTGCAGGCCTGCTTGCTCTCAACTGCCCCCTCTGTTGTCCTGATCACCTCCATCTGACCCCCTCTGATGGCCTGCTCACCCTCAACTGGCCCCCCATGCTGGTCTGCTTACCCCCAACGGCCCCATTCCCCCACAAGCCTGATCACCCACAACTGCCGTCCCATCCTGGCCTGATCACTGCCCCCCTGCGCCTGCGCCCCCCCCTTCCCTCCCCCTGGCAACCCAAGCTCTCAGCCCCTCCTTTTTTTTTTTTTTTTTTTTTCAGTGCCTCCTTGAGTGGAGGCCAGAGCCACTGGAAGCAAGTATCTAGGATTTATTTATCTTCTATAATTGAAACTTTGTAGCCTTGATTGGAGGCCAGGGCCTGCCAGGGCAGGTGGGAAGCTTGGCTACCTCCATCACTGGGGCAACCCAAGCCTCCTGCTTGCTCCAGTTTTGTGGCCACCATATTTGTTGGTTTAATTTGCATACTCACTGCTAACTGGTGGGCAGGGCTTATGGGCGTAGCAGAGGTATGGTCAATTTGCATGTTTCTCTTTTATTAGTGTAGATTACTATTTTTAATCCTCACTTGAGTATATTTTTCCATTGATTGCCCCTAACCACTTGATTGCCTGCCTGATCACCCCTAACCACCTCTGCCTCTGCCCCTGCCACTGTGGCTTCGTCTGGAAGGACATCCAAAAAGTTGTTCGTTCAGCTGTCCAGTCTAATTAGCATATTATACTTTTATTATTATAGATGCTACATTTGTGACAATTAATAAGGCAATATTATTTTTATTAATTAAAGTCTATATTTAGATTTTCTGAATTTTTATATTATGTTCTCTCTCTGTCCCAAGATCTCACCTTTGAATTTTGATTTACTTAACACTCATCCTCTTACAATTCAAACCATTCAACACACAGCACAGACTAAACAGATGAATTCTTTCCAGGTGATAGAGTCCCAGGATGATCCTCAGAATCACTGTGATGAAGGCCAGAAAGGTGACTAAAGGGTTAATCACTAAAAGAGTAGAACCTTTGGGGAAGTGATAGACAATTTCAAAACAGTGATGTTTCCTTTGAAGTTTTGGGTCTGTATTTGGCATCAAAAGGGAATACATTACTAATTTAGGAAGAGAAACTGTCCTCAATAAATTATAAAGAACAAACAAGACTTTTTGGAGACTTTCTTCATGTGTAAAAATCTGTATGATCTCTGTCCTAATGCACTGTTGTATATCTTTCAAACACCTCTAAAACTGTGGCCTTTGAAATCAGACTGCCTGGATCCAAATGTTTGGCTCCATCTCTTATTTTGGGCAAATCCCTTAATTTCCATGAGCCTCAGTTTACTCATTTGCAAACTTGATAGTAATATTAGGCTGAAATATGAAATTATCATTTTGATAGGTTATAAACAGTCACTCACCAGCAAATTTCTACTTTAAACTTGACAATTTCTACTTCAGCAAGTTCTTGAGAGGATTATCTGAGATCATGATAATCAGATTCTTGGAACATTTCTGGTGCTTAACAAGCATATAATAAAAACCAGCCATAATTAATATATACCATTTCCTTGCTCCTTTCAAGTTTTTAATATTTAATATGTAACACAACAATTTAGGGAAACTGTTGTTACCATAATTGGACAAATGGATGGAGGACCCACTTCTTTTTAAAAAATATTGTTATATTTTTTTCACACACACATATATTTTATTGATTTTAGAGAGAGAAAAGGAGAGAAAGAGAGAGAGAGAGAGAGAGAGAGAGAGAGAGAGAGAGAGAGAGAGAGAGAGACATTGATGTGTGGAAGAAACATTGATCATTTGCCTCCTGCCCACTCCCCAACCATGGATTGAACTGGCAACCTGGGTATGTGCCCTGACTGGGAATCGAACCTCCCACCTTTTCCTGTATCAGATGATGCTCCAATTAATTGAGCCACAGTGGCCAGGGCGGTGGGTCCACTTTTTGTTCATCAAATTCACTAGGAGGTTAACCAGTCCTGCCTGAATTCAAGGTAACAGAGCCCACCAGGCCTGGAAGAAAGGCAGAGTGACACAGTGGTTCGTGGCATGATTTGGAAAGGCTGCAACAAAAGGTTTCACTTACCAAAACCTTTTCCCTGCACATTCTGACTATTTGGCCATTCTCAACATTTATTCTTTTAAGGTTAGCATTGGATCTACAAGAGTGTACTTTATTCAAATATCTTAATTAGATGAGCATATACACCTAAAAAGAGATCTGGGGAGAAATGAATGAAAAACAGATGAGGCGAGGTGAAGATAAGAAGTACAAAGAACCAAGGTCAAACTTGTCACTTGTTAAGATTGCATCAAGCCAGCTCTTGGCAGGGATAGTCTCAAGAACTCTTCGGTCTTACAATACTTTGAATTCATTGTATAGATAAAATTCTTGGAAAAGAAAGGAAGAAAAGAAGAAAGAACAAACAAAAAGCAAAGCAAAAAATTTGCTCTGAAATGAAATGTTGTAAGGGTTACAGAGTGGTATTTGATTTCACCTTCTACTTTATACAGCAAATATTTTAACATTATCTTAATAATTATTAAGTGATTTTCAAAAATAAGCCATATATTAGTAAACTATATATTTTTCATCTTCAAACAGAAAGGAAAACCTGTTCTACTGACCAGAATGAAGGTTGGCTCAAGTACACTTTATTTTTAAATATAGTTTTATTAATTTCAGAGAGGAAGGGAGAGGGAGAAAGAGAAACATCAGTTATGAGAGAGAATCATCGACTGGCTGCTTCCTGCATGTGCCACAGTGGGGACTGAGCCCGCAACCTGAGCATTTTCCCTGATCAGGAATCAAACTGTGACCTCCTTTTTCTTAGGTTGCTGCTCAACCACTGAGCCAAGCACACTTTAAATGATGAATGGGCAAAAATCACCATCATAATTTGCTATGTTCTCGATAACCAACGAACCAACCAACCAACCAACCAACCAAACATTAACAAACATTTTCCTCTTCCAAGAAGACGTAGGGCTCATACATAGACCCTGAGGTTTTATATTATGTATGTGTGTGAGAGAAAACCGGTTTGTGTGACATTTTGGACTCTACATCTTTTTTTTTTTTTTTTTAACTTCCTGAAAACCTGGCAAACTAACACAGCCAACAGAATAATGCGCATTAATTTATGCATGGGAGAAATCTTCCAAGGTGCTTTTCAAAGGGATTTTCTAAAGATTATAAAAAATATATATATTTTTATTTTCCACTTTCTCTAGCACTAATATTATTATTATTTTAAACTCAGTATTTCCATTTTCACTCTTTGCCCACCTTTCTCCTCATTGGTATGTATTGGTTCACTCATGACATTTTTGGTAAAATTAAGTATCTAAATTACTTCTTAGAAATCAAATGAAGTGAAACAACGAAGAACCAGCTCATCTAATTAGGCAGAGAGCAAAGTGGCACTGTCTGGAGGAGAGCACATCCTCACAGGGCCCTCTGTGGTCACTCAGTTGACTTCCTGTCTCAGCTTACTGCTGCGTTAGTAGTTTCCCTGCTTAATTAGGAGTTTATCAGCTACTGTGTAATCCGTAACTTTTCTCCCTGTACATGTAAGTTGTTTGTCTGTTGTTTTTGTAACATGGCATTTTACCTGGGCCCAGCTCCCAGCTGCACGTGCATGAAGTTAGTGACCAGGCTCCCAGAGTCCTCTGTGTCCCCCGGCAATAAAACTGCCCAGACGCCATGGAATCCTGAGCTCCACCTCTTAGCACAGCTGCGCCATCTTGGGCAAGTTACTTAATGTCCTTGTACCTCAGTTTTCCTTACCCGTGAATTTATCAGGATGACAAAGCACCTATCTTATGGGGATTTTAATGAGAAAACATCTATCCAGCACTCAATAAATTTTAATGATGACAAGGATGATTATGGTAATGACCACGGATAAAATATTCACAGGATCACCCAAACAGATTTTCAGCTCTATCTCTTAATTTGTCTGGGTTCCGGAAGTGTCAGTGGAAAGAACTTGGTTCCTGACCATATTTGGTGTTCAGTCATATAGGGAAATGTTTGATGTCCTCATGGGAGGAACGGTTTAGGGAAGGCAGATTTCAGGGAGAGTAACGGGACCTCTGAAATATAAATCCTCATAAGGGAGTAAAAAATTTGTTATAATTCAGTCACTTAGGTCAAAGTCCAAGGTAGAAGATAAAAGAAGGTTCCAAAATACAAAGTGTGACTACATGGAAACCATCCTGACTCAGTGTCAACTAGCCAGGCTGCTGTATATGAAAGAATTGTGTCTATCGGGGTCCAACAAACTGTTGCAAGAACAGTTCTAAAGAGTTGAACAGGAAAAGGGAAGGAAGCACTAATCAGTCATTGCCTTCTGGGAGCTCACAATCAAGAACAGACTCACAAGCGAGGGACATACAGATAGGATAAAAGAAACAGGTCTCCGCCAAGACCGGTTTGGCTCAGTGGATAGAGCATTGGTCTGTGGACTGAAAGGTCCCAGGTTCGATTCTGGTCAAGAGCATGTACATTGGTTTCGGGCACATCCCCGGTGGGGGGTGTGCAGGAGGCAGCTGGTCGATGTTTCTCTCTCATCAATGTTTCTAGTTCTCTATTCCTCTCCCTTCCTCTCTGTAAAATATCAATAAAATATATTAAAGAAAAAAAAATAAACTGGAATCCAAAAACTTGTGAAATTCAAAAGTAAAGAAAGGTACTTTAGCAATGGAGCCCAGAAGATTAATGGCATAAGTATCCTGAGTGGATATTGGTTATGCTGAAGCTCTCGTTTGGAAGTGGTAGGACTCAGGACACACTGATTTTAGAACTTGAAACAATTTTATTTTAGGGTTTGACCTATTTTATTTCTATTTTTTTGTATATAAAGGATTAACAAAATTCAAATGTAATAAATTCTGGAAAAACAAATGTAAAATGACTTGGGGCTTATAAAACCAGAATTTATAATTATTTGTGAATGGTCAATGACAAATCACAAAACCATTTTGATTACAAATCCAAAGCAATTCTAATGGTTACAGACCACTTTTATTCCCCCAGTGAGATTACAGCTGTTAAAATGTAAGCATCCCCACTGCGACTCACTCTCCTTCATCTCCTTCTAAGACAGTGTTTTCACACCAAGTCACATCACATAGACCAGACACAGCTTTCCTTTCACAAAACTTAGCAAGCCATCTCCTTGTGGCTTAGACCAACAACCTTTTTATAAATAACCCCACTTCCCCCAGTGCCTAAACCCACCCGAGTCTTCATCCTCCACAGATTGTCTCGCTTGGCCCCAGTTCCTGGAGAACAGATCCTCCTCTAAGAGGATCAGTGAGGCCACACCAGCCACCTCAGCTCCTGCCCACACCAATGCCGCTGGCCTCCTACTTGTCTGCCACCTTTGTGCCCAAGAAAGTGATTGTGCTCTCCTCCCTCTCTCGCTCATTTCTTGCCCCTGTCCTTCTGCCTTTTCATGACATCCACGGCAACAAGATATCTGGTCATTCCTACTCCTTCCTGTCTTGCACAACCCTTCAATGATAGCCGAGTGGCTGCAACTACCATTGCAATGCTGAGACTCTCTTGGTCTTTCCCCCTCTTGATCTGCATCTGCCTCAATGAAACAGTCTCTTCTGGGAGCCAGGAGTCTTACAGGGACTCCTCTCTCCACACGCTCTGCCTCCTAACAGACCTACTTAATAAGAATCTGTTGCTTCAAGATGTCCACTGCTGTGCAAGACCTAGTTCAGTGGTTCCCAACCTTTATTTGGCCATGCCCCACCTAAGCATGTCTAAAATCCTGATCTCTCCCCACAGCCCCTCACCCTGTTACATATAATTTTATTATTCAAAAACTGAACTCCTGCCAAAACCGGTTTGGCTCAGTGGTAGAGCGTCGGTCTGCGGACTGAAAGGTCCCAGGTTCGATTCCGGTCAAGGGCATGTACATTGGTTGCGGGCACATCCCCAGTAGGGGGTGTGCAAGAAGCAACTGGTCAATGTTTCTCTCTCATCGACGTTTCTAGCTCTCTATCTCTCTCCCTTCCTCTCTGTAAAATATCAATAAATATATTTAAAAAAACACTGAACTCCTATTCATGTGGAGGAAGCCTAAGAGGACATTAACTTGGTCTAAATAAGCCTCCTGAGAACATGGCATCCATGAAAGAGAAAAATAAAAGAATGAGAGAACAGTTGAAGTACTGAGAAAGAAATCACTAAGAAATTGTTAAAAAAAATAACAATATGAAGTGATATGAAAAATAGCAAATAAAGTTTCAAAACATAATAGAGAACTTAAATGCATAAATATGTCACAATATATTTATATACTATAAATGAGGCCCCTAGAACAATAAGAATTGCAAAAAATCACTGTTAATAACTGATTCTCAAATTGCCACCTTTAAAAATCACATTGCCCCCTGTGCCCCACGTTGGGTGCACTGATCTGCTCAGAACACTACAGTCTCTGTCAATTGCAAGCCTGAGGAAAGGTACCAGGCCCATCAATTCTCACCAATCATTTTGGGCTGAATTAAATTAATATTGTCCACACTCTTTTCTTTACTACACTTCTTATCTCACCTATAATGTCCACTTTAGTAGTCTGAGCACAAGCTCTTGAAGCTGTCTTTCCCTCTTCTCCCAATATGCCTAGACACCATCCCATGGGGCCCAGAGAGCACCTGCCGGCCTTGTGAGTGCCTTAAACTAAGTATCTAACCGTTAAAGTGTTACCCACTCTAGTTGTGTTTTATGGCCTCCACATAGTATCTATTGCAGCATCACTCAGTTTGCAATAAGTGAAATTTATCAGGGATCTATGCTCTCTTGAATCTGATCCTAATCTCTCATTAGCATTAAAAATGCTCCACGTTTAGTATGCTAAATGTTCAATGTAGAAGTGCTATTGAGAGAAAACATGGGAGGTTTCTATAAGAAAGGAGCCATGCTTCCCTTTCCAGCACAGCCAGGGGGCTGAAGGCCTGTTTCCATTCTCCTTCCCAGTCATTCAGCATAAATCCGCTACTCCCTGGCAGCCAACCTGATTTAGCCGGTACTCATCATTAGGACCAGAACACCTAAAACGTGTAAACAAGGAGGGATGGCAAAAACCACAGATCCATAGACCCCTTTTCCAATGGAGAACGAAGGACAAGTCCGAAACAAAGAGCACACACACACACACACACACACACACACACACACACGCACACAGGAACAAGTCAAATGTCTCAACAAGGGTTTACTTTAACAGAACATAATCTGCTCAGGTACACTACGCTCAAGTTTTACTAGAAAGGAGTCACGTGATGTTTTTTTTTACCTTTCTTACCACAAGCCTACGGACAACCAAACCTCAGACCCGTTGTTGACCAGAAGGGAGCAGCATCAGACAGAAATATCAGGCCCCGGTTTTATGTGCCTTTAGTGCTTTTTTCCTTTCCTCTGTGTTCACTAAACAGGATTAACATTTTTTTTAAAAAAATATTTTTTATTGATTTCAGAGAGGAAGGGAGAGAGAGCTAGAAACATCAATGGTGAGCAAGAATCATTGATCAGCTGCCTCCTGCATGCCTCCCACTGGGGATCAAGCCCACAACCCGGGCATGTGCCCTTGACTGGAATTGAACCCAGGACCCTTCAGTCCACAGGCTGACACTCTATCCATTGAGCCAAACCAGCTAGGGCAGGATTAACATTTTGGGGGGTAAAACTCCTTTTTGTAGTTTTGTTGCTTTCCCATTGTATTTATTATGTTTTTAGTTTCTTTTCTGAGGAGAAAAGGTGCCTTTTGAGGCCACTATGGCAGGAGCAGCCCGGCTGCTGTCTATGCCGGGCGGGTCAGTGCGGTCCTCTCTCATTCCAGCACGGGGGTCTCACAGGCCATTTCACAGAGACAAGTTATAGTCAGTGTCTAATGTCTTGGGGAAGAGCAGACCACTGCCTCCAGCACCCCAAAGTTCTGTCCACTGCTGTGGGGAGAGGAGGAGTAAGCAGCCATGGTTGGGGTTGGCACAGGCGGCAGAGGCTCCTCTCTTCACCGTGGTCACACTGGCCCCGGGACAGTTGTCGGCCTCACTATTGAGTGGAGCCAGATGCCGTGTGGACAGGGGAGAGGGCGGCTCCTCAGCCCGGCTGCTCAGGGCCTTTCCATCGAGCCTGTCTGAAAAGTGTTCCGCAGAGCCACCATGACTAGTGTCCTGAGAGGTGTCCTCCGGTGCCTCTGCCCAGGAGTGGCCCCGAGCTCATGGCCTGGGGCAATGCTGGGAGTCTTAGCAGAAGTCCCTTTATTTATGTATTTATTTATTTATTTACTTATTTATTTATTTACTAGTATGTATGTATGTATGTATTTATTTTTAATCCTCACCAGGGATATTCTTCCATTGAGTTGGTTTTTTGTTGTTGTTTGTTTTTGTTTTTATTTTTTTTGAGAGAGTGTGGAAGAGAAAGACGAAGTGAGAGAGAAGAGAAACACTGATTGGTTGGTTTCTGCACTCGCCTCAACCAGGGCCAGCCATCAAACCCACAACCTAGGCATATGCCCTAACTGGGAATTGAACCTGGGACCTTTCGGTGTGCAGGAGATGTTCTTGCTGACCGAGTCACACCGGCCAGGGTGATAGGGTTTAGCCTTTTGACATTTTCAGGGAATTAAAGTAAAAAGAAAAGAAAAAAAAGTGGTTTCTATTTACAGTGTGCGTCTACAGTTAGAATGGACTCTGCAGCGCAATGGATCTTGCAGTTCTTAGTGTTCGCAGTATTTCCAGGCCCCATCAAAAGAACATCTCGCATCTCCCTTCCCATTGGCATCTGCTCTGTTGCTCTGTATTTCCTAGGACAATTAGAAGATTGATTTGAACATTTGGTTCAGAAATTCAAAAATAACCTAGAGTTCTCATAATAATCATATGGCTGACTTAAAAAACAAGCAATTTAAAGATGCATTTAAAGTAAAGGATTTTGTTAACTAGACATTTTCAAAGTGGCAAGTGGAAGGGAGAGGCATTGTGGTGACAAACAGTTTTCAAAATTGTGATTTCCAAGTTTCTGACATTTCACCTAAATTATTAGGCAGGTTTTCTGTATGCCTCAAATAGAATATTTAATTTCTATTCTTCCATCACCCATTTTTGGTAAATATGAAAAAGCAAAAGTTCATTGATGCTTTTAATTTATTTTTTCAAAACTTAGACTCAACTTATTGGATCAAGATATTCAATTAGCAAGTACCGGTATCTCTATAATGAATCAAGACTGAAAAGTGTAAACCAATCTCCAAATAGTCTAATCATTTTGTCATAAGAATGACAAATATTGGTTCTCAAAAGTGAAAGTAGATTATGTTAACTTTTTTAGGCCTTAGTAAGTGTGGACAAGTTGTCCCCCGCCCCAAACAAATATACAATATACTATATGAAATTCCAAAAGTGTTTTAAATTCCTTTTAACTTCAGAAGATTTAGAGGAAAGTCTTGAGTCCCATGAAATCCAGCATAGATATATGTCTTTCCTGCTTTGTATTTTAATACAATTTAAATTTAGTAGTATACAATAGAATTTTTCCCAAAGAAGATCCAAGTGTTTGAAATAAAGGCCTGAAAGATGATTTGCATGAAACTGTTATAATAAAAGGGCATATGGTGATATTGAAACAAAAATGTGGGGTTTGAGTCAGAGTTCATTGTCTCTCAAAATCGAAGAATGGAATCACAGACACACAAAAAAAGTTGCAGCTGGGGTTGCAGGAGCAGCCCCGCGTCTAGAGCTTCCTTTCTACGTGACAGGGGGAATGGTTCAGCATCCCAGCGAATTAAGTCTGTTAGTCCATGTGTGGGGTTCCACATGGCCCTAAGACACGTGGGTGAGGGGGAGAGCATCTCCAGCCATCAACCTAAGAACCTAGCATTGGCTTGTGAGTGGATGAAATTGAGCCTCAGGCTGACTGGCTATGAGGAGCGGCTGTGTGACAGAGGACAAGATATTATTTTATTGATTTTTTACCGAGAGGAAGGGAGAGGGATAGAGAACTAGAAACATCGATGAGAGAGAAGCATCGATCAGCTGCCTCTTGCACACCCGCTACCGGGGATGTGCCCGCAGCCAATGTACATGCCCTTGACCGGAATCGAACCTGGGACCTTTCAGTCCACAGACCGACGCTCTATCCACTTGAGCTAAACCGGTTTCGGCAGGACAAGATATTATTATAGGGGGTCCAGCTGACCCCAAGGAGAAGGGCTCACTTTAGTGGGGCTCTGGTGCCTGCTGGGTCCACCCTTCATGTGTGTCATTTGTGGTGCTACCTGGGTGGTGCTCTGGTGTGGTTTGAAGTCGGCCACCAGGTGCGTTGGTTCTGGGGCCTCTTGGAGGGGCTCTGGTGCAGGCCAAGGTCATCCACTGCTCATGCCTAGCCTGGGGCCACTTGGTGGGAGCGATGAAGTGATCTTCGGTTTGTAGCTACCTTGTGCTGGTCTCAGAAATGCCTGCGAGTGGGTATGCTGTGAACAAGGCTGGCTGCCACTAGTTCTGGGTTTGGGGCCACTTAGCAAGAGATACAGAACATGCCAAGGCCAGCTGCTGCTTTTTTTGGTGTTTGTAGACCTCTGGAAGTATTTAGGAAAGTCTGCAGCATGGGCCTCAGCTGGCCACTGGTGTAGAGTAGCCTCTGGAGGTGTTTGGGTGTGTGTATTGGGTGGGACAGGGACTCAGAGAATCACCGGAGTGGGGCAAGAGCAGTGTTAGTGTAGGGCCCCAAGATTGAGGAATTGACCTTCCCCACTGCCTGTTCCAGAATGTGACCTTTACTGTTAAAGATTAGACAGGAATGAAGTCAGTTCTTTACGGTTGAAGATTAGGCAAGAATGAAATCAGTCCCCAGAAACTCCCTACCCTGAGGACTTACCCAGAAGAATGGGAAGGGGAGAGGCAAAGGGGCTTGCAAGATTACCAGATGGGATTGTTGACTAAGCATAGACCCTGTCATAAAACATGTAATTAACGAGTCCAGCTCCCCTTCTTGGAATTTCTTTGTTCCCTTCTTCCCCCTCCATGTGTAACCCCACCTGCGTGTGATTTTTGCCTTTATAAACTCATGTTCTGAAATTGCTCGGCGCTCCAGTCAGCCAGCACTTCCCTCGGGTTGCTGTCTGCCTGAGAGACCCTGCGCTGCGCTTGTAATAAATCCTCATGCTTTTTGCATCAAGTTTCGGTCTCAGCGTTTGACTTGGGGTTGTCACCCACTCCGTCGGACTCACCGGGGGTCTTGGGACCTTACATTAGCAGGATTAATGGGGACACAGATTTGGCACCCACCAGCACTTGTTGGCTCAACAAAGGAACAAGGGTGCCCATCAGCACTTCAGTCCAGTAGAGAGCTGCCCCTCCCTCTCTGGCCCCTCCACTTCACTGGATCAACTTTTCTCAAAAAGCGCCCATGGTGTTAAGTCTGTCCTCAATTTTGCACCACTTCTCCCAAGTACAAACCTTTCTGTTGCAAAGAGACTTCTACTTGAGAATTTACATAGAATTCATCTTACTCATTTTTGAAAACCAGGGAAAAAACTGAACACTGTAATGATTTATAACTTCCGGAGACTTTTACATATAACGATGTTACCTACTCCTCGGAATGACCTAGGGCAGTAGATGGGATTGGTTTATTATCCTCATGTTGGAGATAAGTTATCTGACTCTTAGGAAGGAAAGGGCCCACGGTTCCCCACTTACAGAACGTGGATTAAAAGCACGGGTTCTTTTTTGATTCCTGGTTTCAACTAATTACTAGCTATGTAATTGTGGGCAAGTTCCATAACTCTCTTCGCCCCAGCCTCCTCATTTGTAAAATGGAATAATAATAATACCAGGTTATTTTGAGGATTGTATTTTGTTAATCTGAGTACAGCATTTTGTGTAATCTTTGGCACAGAGCTCTCAATAAATGCTGGCTATTAAAAAGTAACCGAGCCAGGCCTTGGACCGGATTTTCCTGGATCCAACTCCATTGGCTGTCCTCGCATTCAAATAGTCCTATTCTTAGAAAAACAAGCACAAATGTCTTTTGAAATGTTCTTTTTAGGAGCAATTGAGGCCAAAGATGTCTTCTTTAGTTTTACTTGCTTCAGAACTTGAGTGCAGAGCAAAGATAAGTACTTAAAGTTGCTACATCTTATGAAATTACTGCATAGGATGTATTTTGGCAGAGAATGTGCTGAATTTCATAATACCAACATACAGAGTTGTCCTTGCTTGTTTTGCAATTTTCTCCAGTATGTCAGACCCGGAGCAAGTGTGTCTCTATCTTTCTGCTATGACACATGCTCAGACTTACTGTGCCTCAAAGGAGAAATCTTCTCACTCAAGTTTGGATATTTAACACGACCTTAGAGGCTGCTGAGTCAATCACTTACTCCTTTTTCTGTCTCTTTGGAAATTTATCCTAGAAGACTGAAAGGCTGGTATACTAGATAGTATGTATAAGGCCATCTTTTTTTTTTTTTTCTGCCTCTGCATTGTTGGTAGTGCTAGACAAAACAAAACAGAATTACCTGGAAACAACCCAAATGTTCATGAAGAAGGAAACAATTAAGAGGCTTTAGAAACCCATCCTACAGAATAAACTGGAGGCACGCCTGTGATATAGTACCAATTCAAAATCCCGTTGCAGACCGAGTACACAGCACGATCCTATTTTTATTTTATTTTATTTATTTATTTTTTTTAAAATATATTTTATTGATATTTTACAGAGAGGAAGGGAGAGGGATAGAGAGCTAGAAACATTGATGAGAGAGAAACATCGACCAGCTGCCTCTTGCACACCCCCCACCGGGGATGTGCCCGCAACCAATGTACATGCCCTTGACCGGAATCGAACCCGGGACCTTTCAGTCCGCAGACCGACGCTCTACCACTGAGCCAAACCGGTTTCGGCCTATTTTTATTTTAAAATCATAAAATTGACATATTGGTGTATCTTTCTATAAGCACGTGAGGCATGAAGTTATGGAGGTGAGAGACTATTAGAATGGGGTATTGGAGGGAATTGTTAGAATTTGCAAGAATACTAGCTTTAAAAAAAAAAGACATCTTGACATTATTTTACCCACAGAAAGCAAACATTATTTATGCAATGAAAAGTCTAATAAGAGTGGGCAAAAATGGTTTTCTTTAGCAGTGGCCAATTTACGCATTCCCTCAACTGAAGCCTATTGACTTTTATTTTTTTTAAAATTAAATTTATTGGGGTGACATTGTGTACAATCTACCACACATCATCTGTACATTGTATTGTGTGTTTCCCCACCCCCAGTCAAGTCTCCTTCCACTACCATTTTCCCCCCATTACCCTCTTCTACACCCTTAAAGCCCATTGATCATGAGGGAATATGTTAGTAAGATGTCTCCAGGCACCCAGCAGTGAAGCTGTCTATCTTCTTAGGAATCAAACTCCTGACCTCGGTCCCAATAGCACAGAGCTCCCACTCAACCAGCACCTCTGTTTACACACAAGCTTAGCAAACACAGACTCAGCTTGCACGTTGTACAAATATGCTATACAGGATCATATACTTCCTGAATCAGCTACACTTTAATTAGTTAGCCTCTTTATTCATAAACACGACGATACTTGAATTTCAGTGTAATGTGAAGCTAGAAAAACCTCCACTTCAGATGCTATAAATGTAACTGCCCCCTCCCCCACACTGATTTACTGTTGTTGTTTAAAACGTGTGTTTGATGTCATCCAAGCCATATTTGCTATTGTCACAACCACCACTAGGTTTCAGAGTCATAAACCCTTTGAAATATGACTCTCCTCCGAAGAAAGGGATCCGCAGCACCTTTGGTATAAAGATTATACCTTTGGCCTTCCTGCGACAAGATTTACAACTGTGACCTTACGCCTGCTTCTTTGGGAGTGTAGTCATTTTAAGTTACCAGTGATGATTGCTTTGAGTTACTGGGTCAGTGTGAATTGCCCAATATAATGTCAGGTTCGTGCTTCCCAAGGGCTGGGCAGTATTAGGGAAACAGAGCGGATTTTAATGTCTGTGGAAGGCAGTGCTCTGATATATGAACCTCCCCGGTACCAATGAATTTCCACGGCCGGGGATTTTAACACCGGTTCCTAACCTATTCCATGCTATCTATCCATCATTCAACCCATGAAATATTATGGGTTCATTTTTAATGAGGTGAAGCAGTCTGAAACTACCTTAGGGCCAATTTTTCTTCAGAATGATAAAAATGGTGAGTTAATTATATGGGGGGGGGGGAGACACACGCAACGTTGCAAACAATGCTCTTCCATTCTGTGAACTCATCACCATCTGGAAGTTGAGCTGAAGGCTTCCCTCCTGCTGCAGTGCCAATTGAATATTTTATTTAAAATTCAGATTTGTACCTGGATGATTAGCAACAAAGGCAGTTTAAGAGTTAGCCAAATGTTCCCTAGTTATGTGTGTGTTTTTCCCCCTTGCTGTTTTTAACAGGAGCAAGGGGCATACAGCCTGCGAAACCTGACTTTTCTCTGGCCCACTGTATGTAAATGTTACCAACACTAGATGGCACTCTAGGGTCGCTTTTCTAGCATGTTCCTCCAATTCCAAGGTCCTTCAACATTAATTCCCTCCTTTAAAAAAAGAGCAAACATGCTATTTAAACAAAGGTCCCTGTAGCTGCTCTGTAGTTCTGTTTTTATATTTATAGTCATGCAATCGATATGTTGGAAGAGTAATTAATTTTTAACCTCAATCCATGGGGAGATCAAATGTTAGTGGAGTTAATGGATGGCATAGGCTTCATCATTCTAAAGTCACACTAACGATAAGACAGGAGGGAAAGTGAAGGGTTGTAAACAATTGTGCCATCGCACATGCTCGTAAAGCAGCAGTGCCATGTGATCACGGGGCACTGACCTCTTGCCACTCCCCTTGGGTACAGCCGGTGTGTCTGCTTTGGTCAACCAGAATAAATGGAAATGCAGTTGACCCTTGAACAACGCAGGCGTTAGGGGCACCAACCACCCCCACCAGTAGAAGGTCTGCAGATGATCCACAAACCTTGAATTTGCTGACATAAAGCAGCATAAAACTTGATGGAAGGACACATGATGAATGGCTGTATTAGAGATAGCTAATTTTTAAAAATTAAATCTTTAGCCAAAACCGGTTTGGCTCAGTGGTAGAGCGTCGGTCTGCGGACTGAAGGGTCCCAGGTTCGATTCCGGTCAAGGGCATGTACCTTGGTTGCGGGCACATCCCCGGTAGGGGGTGTGCAAGAGGCAGCTGGTCGATGTTTCTCTCTCATCGACGTTTCTATCTCTCTCCCTTCCTCTCTGTAAAATATCAATAAAATATATTTTTTAAAAAAATTAAATCTTTATTGTTGAAAGAATTACACTTGTTCCCTTTGTCCCTCATTGGCCCCTTCTAGCGCGCCCCCAACCCTCTCCCAAGACCATTACCACCCTATTGTCTGTGTCCATAGGTTATGCATGTATGCATACAAGTACTTTGGTTGATCTCTTCCTACCTATCCACCCACCTACCCACCCACCCACCCACTCAACCAACCACCCTCCCCTGACTTCCCTCTGAGATTCTATAGTCTGTTCTACGTTTTTATATCTCTGGATTTAAAAAAAATATTTTTGTTGATTTCTGAGAGTAAGAGAGAGGGAAAGAAAGATAGACACATTAATGATGAGAGAGAATCATTAATTGACTGCCTCCTGCATGCCCCACACTGGGGTCTGTGGCTGCAACCTGGGCATGTGCTCTGACCAGGATTTGAACTGTGACCTCCTGGTTCATAAGTCGATACTCAACCACTGAGCCACACCAACTAGACTCTGGATCTATTTTGTTCATCAGTTTATTTTTTTTTTCTCCAGTAGATTCTACATATGAGTGAGATCATGTGATATTTGTCTTTCTCTATCTGGCTTATTTTTTTATTGCTGCATAGTATCCCATTGTGTAAATACACTACAGCTTTTTATTCATTCATCTATTGAAGGGCTACTTGGCATTTCCACTTTCCGGCTAAAAGGCATCTAAGATTGGCATGTCCTAAGTAGAGCTCTTGATCTGACCAATCCTTTTAGTTGCTTAAGCCAAAGCCTAGGAGTCAACTTTGATTATTTGCTTATCCTCCTTACCCACATACAAGTCATCAGCATATCCCACTCATTTTATTTTCAAAATGCGTCTCAAATCTGTCCACTTTTCTCTACCTCCACATCTCCACTGCCTCTATCCTGCCTCAACTCCACACCGACCTCCTGCCTAGAATTATTCAATAAATCTCCCTGCTCTTTCTCTTGCATTGCTACAATTTATTTTCTCTTAGCAGCCAGACTGATCTATTAAAAACACATCATGTCCTCTCTTGCTTAACACCCTTCAGTTGCTTCTCACTGCGGTTAGAATAGAAAGCTAATTGCTTGTTGCTTACATTTCCAACTTCGCCTCACTCCATCCTTCCCCAGCTCAACGTGTTGCTCATTCCTGGGCCTCCAAAGACAAAGCCCTTTCCTGCCGCCAGCAGTAGCCTTGTACTTGGTGCTTCCCCTGCCTTGATTTGCTCCACACTTCACACTGCTGCTTATTCTCATCTTCAGGTCTTAGCTCGTACTTTGCTTTTTCTGAGAGGCCTTGTCTGATCTTGTTTATCCCTTTCATAGCACTTTTAACAACTTCAAATGTACTTTCGGTGTGTTTATTGCTTCTGTGTGTCTGTGATACATTCACCATCTATCATCTATCTATCTTCTGTCTATCATTGTCTATCTTTCTCTCCACTTTGGAATAACTGCCCGGTGGGACAACTGTCTTGCCTAGTATATTCATTCCCTGCTACATATTCCTTTCTGAGAACAGTGCCTGTCATGTAGAATACTCTCAATAACATTTTAAAATTGAATAAATGGATGACCAGATTTATCCACCGTCCAATGGTGAGAAGATGGCAGAGCTTGAGGCAAATCTGGCCCTTTCTTGCTGCGCACCTTTATTTTTTCATCACAAGAGCTTCTAATTAATCAACCAGGACTCGATTTTTCTCTGCTATGAAAGCAAGGATTATTTTAGCTAACTATGTTGAAGAATTGCAGTAATGATTGGTTCATTTGTCTTCCCTCTAAATTATCTTACCTACGTTCCACAGGCGCATCAGTTAATCATACATTTTAATATTTGAATTATTTAAATGATTGCTTCAATTCTCACTTTTCGTTGCTATCATGTATTACTCCTTTTCTGTATGAAGAACCATTTCTTTTTTAAAATAATGTTGTCCAGACCCTTATGAACTAGTTAATTTTCTTTCCAACATTTTCTTTTGACTGTGTAGATATGACCTAACAGTCACCGCAATAGTGCTGTTGTTTCAAAGGGTAGAGACCTTTTTTCTTATAAAAAAAATTGAATGTGAAAACACACACACACCCCCCTCCTCATACAATGTGAGAATGCCTGTTTTTCTTGGTCATATTTCATTTCCTTAGTAAGAGTATTTTCTTCTGCTTTCCATTGTCAGCAGACAAAAAAGATACAATTAAATCAAGGAAACCTGGCAGGGCCGATTTTGGAAAATACAGTGAATTCAGTTTCTGATTTGAACAAAGAGCAATTTATTATGTTGGAAAAACACTGCTCTGATGAGATTCAAACTCAATAGGTCTCATGTGAGCTCAGGACACCACTTCAGATCTGCATTTGTGTTTGTCTTTGAGAAGGGGAGGCAGTTTCACCCCCAAACTTTGAACTCCAAAGAGGACGTGGAGTTGCTTAAGGGTCAGGTGGCAACGAGCGCCCAGAACCCTGTGTGGAGGCCCGGGGTCAGATTTGAGGCTTTCTGTGCTGAGCTCATTGATTCTGAGTACAGATTTCTGTAAACAACTCCAGCAATTATGTTGGCGAAAATGGAGTGCTGGGGTTGGTCAGAGGAAATTTTATGAATCAGATGAGTCCTAAGGAAACTTTAAAAATAAAAAGTCTATTTTGATAAATCCAATAAGCATGATAATATCTTATATTTGTATAAACCCTTATTATATCATTTAATATTTACAACCAGCACTGTGAGGATATCATCTTATCCTTTATAGATAAGAAAAGTACAGTATAAAAAGATTAAGTGATATTAAGAATCACACAGGAAATAAAGTTATAAAGGACTAGGACTTTTTAAAAAAAATCAGACTGAAGCATTAAAGAAAACTAGAATCTACTTTTCATGACTTTTACTTTCACATATTTCTGGATTGTGAAAAATTTTTGGTGATAATTTTATTTTAGAGTCTTCTACATTGAATCTTTTTGTGGAACAAGGCAGGCTATGAATAACCTATAATAATGAAAATATAATATGCTAATTAGACTGGACATCATTCTGGATGAAGCCACAGTGGTAGGGGCCGAAGCAGTTAGGGGCAATCAGGCAGGTAGGAGAGTGGTTAGGAGCCAGCGGTCCTGGATTGCTAGAGGGATGTCTGAGGGGTCCCGGATTGCTGGAGGGTATAGGCTGGGCCCTTTGCACAAATTTCATGCACCAGGCCTCTAGTAGTAATAATAAATGAAAAACAAATATCTCCAGAAATAATTACTGCCCATGGTTGAGATTTTTGCACACATTATTTCATTAAATCCTTGTACAATCTTATGAGATAGCCACCATTTGTATTATCATTTTACAGATGTGGAAACTGAGGCATAGGTGGGGTAAGCAACCAATCCAAAATCACACTACTGGAAAGTGGTGGAAATGATTCAAACTTGGGGTGTCTGATTCCAAAGTGTGTCTCCCTAAGCTCTATGCTGTAGTACTTCTGTCCAGAATGAGAGTGAGGGGTGGGCTGCCAGGTCACTGGGCACTGCAGGATGACTGGATGAAGTATAGATGTCAGGTGAGTCTGGTTCCTACATGCAGCCCCTTATATAACAAACAGAATTAGGTTGTGTGTGCTCCTAAGGACAGCTGGAGTGAAGGAAAGTGATTTGCTACAGTGAACTACCCGTCTCTGGTGCATGTTTGCCACACACGGCTACAGTTCGTCAGTTAAAAGGCATCAGCAGCTGAAATTCTGAAACCATCCCTCACAGAATGCTGCTCATCAGAAGTGGGTGATTTATTTCTATTACCTAAGTTTGAAAACCTTTGTAACTGTTTTTGGAATATTGCAAAGAGAGCTAGAATTTTATAAAAGTGTAACTTAAATCATTCTCTCTTTAGTTACTTCTTTATATATGTTTATTTATCAATTGATTTCAGAGAGGAAGGGACAGAGAGATAGAAACATCGATGATGAGAATCACTGATTGGCTGCCCCTGCATGCTTCCTACTGGGGATTGAGCTGGCCACCCAAGCTTGTGTCCTTGACTGGAATCGAATCCAGGACCCTTCAGCCCACAGGCCGATGCTCTAACCACTGAGCAAAACCAGGTAGGGCTGAACATGTAACATTTTACTGAAATTTTTTTAGTACATTGATTCTGCTTTGATAAGTGGAAATAAGTAAATCTGTTCTTTATTTTTTTTATTAAAAGATAATCATATCAATCCCTCTATTTAAACAAAATTATAAAAGTTGAGAAAAATTTTAAAGTTTGAAGGGACACCACATTATAAGTCAACTTGGATGGTGGTGATGGTAGTCCAGAAAGGTTGGTCTAGCTTTGTTTATACAGGTGTGTGTGTGTGTGTGTGTGAGAGAGAGAGAGAGAGAGAGAGAGAGAGAGAGAGAGAGAGAGAGAATGTGCGTAAAAAACCTTGTATATACAAGAGGAACTTATTTTTGGTAGAAGTTTAAATACAGGGGTAGAAAAATGGTAGCTTGATTGGAGAGATTAAGCTGAATAATATAATGGCGGCTTTTGAAGGATGTCTGAAAGTGTCTGGCTTAGTTTAGAACTGACGTAAGGTGGAAGTGTCTGGAAGAGCACACAAAAAAGTGTTAACATTGGTTATCTTAGGAAGCGAAGATGGAGACTGTGGGTCAGAGGATACTTCCTGTCCACGTTAAATCCTTGTGTCTAATTAATTAGTTTCCCCACCAGGATATATTTTACAATAAAAATAAACAAACAAAAAATAAGGCATAACATAAAAATACTGATACAGGGAATATCTAGAAATGGTCATAAGTTTTCAAGCAGGAAAATGGCACAATTGGGTAAATTATATAATTTTGCAGCTAATTTTAGATTTTAGGAAAAGTGAATCTAGAGAGAGCAGAATAGGGAGGTGAGTTGTTAGTATAAGATGTGGAATGGCTTCTAAGTGAAGTATAGTTTGGAGACAATATTCTAAAGCCCATTTTCTTCACATCAGAGTATTTAAAATAAAATGATTTAAAGTGATATCATAATTTAAATTTGACATGTCTGCATTTGAAGGAGTTACATTATTTATTAATAGCTTAGATATGTCAATAAAACAAACCACAAGTAAACATTGCCAGAGTAAAAGTGGGAGATAGACGTATAAAAGAAAAAAATGAAGAATATATATTTTTTCTGAATTACAAACCAATAAAAAAAATGAATAAGAGCAGCACATGACACATTTTTGCATCAGCCTGCCCCCCCTTCCCCTATAACTCAGCCAGGTTTGAGGGCAGCCATGAATTTTTTGCTGTGATTTTAAGCATTCGTTTACTAAACTAACAGCATTTCATTAAGCAAGACTAATTCTGAGAGCCCATTAGCTTCCAGACAGTCATTAATTCCTGTGACATGTCTTGGGATGAGATCACTATTATTATCTCTACTAGAGGCCCGGTGCACAAATTTTGTGCACTGGGGAAGTGGGGGTTTCCCTCAGCCCGGCCTGCACCTTCTCGAAGTCTGGGAACCCTCGCTCCTTACTGTCCACCCGCTTGCTGCTCCTTAGTGCTGCTGCAGAGGCCTGAGAGGCTCCTGCCGTCACTGCTGCGCTCACCAGCAGTGAGCCTGGCTTTTGGCTGAGTGGCGCTCCCCTTGTGGTCGGTGTGCATCATAGCGACCGGTTGTTCTGCTGGTTGATCTGCCCTTCAGTCGATTTGCATATTAGGTTTTATTATATAGGATTATTTTTACCAATCAAGCTCATTTTTTTTTCATAAAAAAATATCTATGTAGTTTTAACCCTGGATATTTTCTTTCTGAAACCTGTTCTTTTAGTATCTTTGAGTTAGCAATTTCTTGCTTTGCCCATATGTTTCCACAATCCTTTTGGTTACCACCTAAGGTAATTTAAATTCCCTAGGTTTAATTCCTAGTGTTAACAAAAGATTAGAAACATCTTTGGGAAAGTATCCTAGTAAGATATGTTGGTTTGCTCTCTAATTTTTCTTTATTGGGGCTTGTGAAATAACCTCAGAAGGTCATGTGAGTGGCTTCAGAAGTGTGGGGCAGGATTTGTCACTTCTGGTCTGTGTGGACTGTTGCCACTGATGAATGTGGCTGCTCAGGCACAGTGCTCCAGAAGGAAAGGCCCAGCTTGACTGTGATGAGAAGAGCAGATGCCACCAGAACACAGTGGCAAACGTCAAAGTGAAGGTTTCGCTGACAGGGAGCGGTCTGTCCATTACCACTTCCCAGCACTTTTAGACTCAGAGACAGAAAGAAAACTCAAAAACAACCGTGAAGATTATAAACAAACAAGAAAAGTAAATAAAATATGGTGCTTAACAATCCCAGGCCGCCCAATAAAAATAGGAACCGATACTGCAGATCCCATGGACCATAAGGGGGAGCGCAAATGGTTTGGGAAGTCTGTGGAAAACAGTTCTGACATGTTAGGATGCCAAAGATTTTTTAAAGTTGATCTCTTTTGGCCTGGTAAGATTTTATGCATTTTTGTCGTTCCAGCCCAGAGGTCTAAGGATTAGTGGATGTTTCTGCCAGCTTGGAACGCATGTGGTGAGAAGAATGTGTGCATGTGACAGTGAAAAAGTGAATGCATAAGGGCTTCTCTTCAAGAAAAGGATAAAATTTTCATTGTACCCTGGGCCGAGGGGCTTCAAAAAAACGCTAAATTTGTAGTTTGCTTAAATTAAACATTTCTGTTTTGCACCTTAAATATGGTTATTTTCATTTCAGTTTTGCTTTCTAAATGCTATATGATTTTCAGAATGCCTAACCAGGTAGAGTCTAACTGCCCAGAAGAATAGGACCTGACCTCTATTCTAAATTGGTGTATATGGGGATCTATTCATTAAACAAACAAACAAACAAACAAACAAACAAAAAGGATTAGGAGCAATTTGGATGTTTGAATGCTAATTTTATATGAACTAATTAACTAATTCATGTTAGTCTTTTTTTTGTAGCCTACACATTTTATTGATAAGAAGGAAGACACTCATCTGAAAGCTCAGAAGCATGCAATGGAGAAAAGGGAGAAGATGGAAGTTCCTTCTGTTTCCAGCATTTGTTAGATGTTTGCCTTGAAGCTAACATTGTCCTGTTAATGATGGGTTTTTCATGGCCATCGACATGCTTTTGCAATTTTCCTAGATATCTGCTCCGGGGTCACATGGTAAGTCAATAGTGGTTATAAACCTCTCAGCGTCGTGATCAATACCTTTGGCTGACGTAATCTAGATCCCTGGTGTAATTTACAACAAAGGACAGTTTGGGCAAGCCTCTGTTTTATTACCTCCAACTCACCCCCTGAAATATCTCACTGGTTCATGACCGAAGCTATTTCCAATTTTTGATAGAGAGGGAATTAAAACAGTCCTGAAGAAAAATGTTAAGTATGACAAGGAAAAACATTTCATGGTGTCGAAAGCCATCAGCATTTCTTCTTTAGGGGAATAAAGTCAGCGCACCTATCTTCTGAAATTGTCTCAAGCACCACAAGAGTGAATCGTGGGCACGTCTAGTCTTCCAGATGGATTACAGCACGAATGAAGTGTCCCTTATCTTCCAAACACACACCACATAACCGGAACGACACTGTGCTTAGTCTGCTTTTTCCTGAGTCTGAATCATTATTAACCTTCCATTTGAGCAAAACAAGGAACGTGAATAGCAAGGATCCTTGTCTCCTATCATTTTGTCTTCGTGCGACTTTCTATGAACTCAGATCTCTCCTCTGTGTCTGCTGTATATTTTAGGTCTGAAGGCTAAACAAGAAAAAAAGAAACCAGTCATTGGAAAGGCGATTAAAGACATGGCGGGGAGCTTGAAAGGAGAAAATGGGACGGCGGTGTTCTTCAGGTCTGCACCGAGCAGGGCACCGGCTTGCCATTGTCGAGTCGCCATTCTCCTCCTGCGCTGCATGTCACTTCTCAAGGACGAGGTGGGTTCACAGCTCTGTCTGTTGTAGAAAGCAGGGGTGAGGTGAGGGATGGGGTAAGAATTTGGATTTAAACATCTATAAGGTCCCTTTCAGACTTAATTTCCCTTTCAATCAATCACCGGCTGGCTCCCTTTCCCTGGGCTTCTATCGTCTAAGACTGAAGATAATAGTAATGTCCAACTATTGAGCAACTATGGTGTGCTTCGCTAGTTCTTAGCCCTCAAATGACTTTTTGAAGGAAGTTAAGTTTAACCTACTTAACATAGAAAGAGACTTTGGTTGAGAGAGGTTCAATATTTTGCCCAAGATAAATCAGACCTTGATCTATTTGTCTAAGAGGCTTCACTCTGGGAGGAGGATTAAAAACAAAACAAAAAATAAGCAAAGAAACAAACCTCAAACCTAGCCTGTAGATAGAGATTGATGGTAGCCGGTGACAGGGAACTGGGAGGGGGTGTGTGGAAGCAAAGGTGAAAGGGTCAAAGGTGCAAACTTCCAGTTATAAACTGTGATGCCTCTTCAAGGTAGTTTACAGATCAAAGACGTGTTGAAAGGGTGAGGCTAGAACCCTGCCTCCTTGTGGGACAGGGCGGAGCTATCCTCCATTTTGTGGCCGGACCCTAGCCCTAACCCAACCAATCAGGGTCATATCCCCCCCTGTATAAAACCCATTGAGATGTTACATTCTCTCTCTTTTCCGCCATGCTGATGGCGTGAGTGGAACGGAGCCCATGCTAGCATGGTAGAGGCTCTTTTGTTTATTGCATCGGACTCGGCTCCCTGGTGGTCCTTGGGGATCACAAAGTCTGGGCATAACAGTGTATAATCATAATATCCACTAGTTGCATAATTTCGTCTCTTCATTACATTCCTTGGGATGGGAGGCACTGTTTATTCTTACATCCCATTGCCCAGCACAGTGCCTACCATATGAAGATGCTCAATAAACATTGGTTGAATTAAATGAAGTACTAACCCATCTCTTTTACATAGTACTAAGTTAGTTCCTGAACTAAATTAGGTAGAGATTAGTAATAGGAGATGTCAGCACTCAAACATTCAAACATTTGATGTGCTTGACAAGCTTTATATCGCTTCCCCATATTTCTTTAAGAGAGCCATCTGTTGTGTAGGTCCGAGAGCAAAAGTATAATTGAGGCCAACATTGTGAGGTAAAAAAATTCCTGTGGTCATTTAATAATTTAGAGCATCGCCGGAACTGGTTTGGCTCAGTGGATAGAGCGTCAGACTGCGGACTGAGGGGTCCCGGGTTCGATTCCGGTCAGGGGCATGTACATTGGTTGCAGGTACATCCCCAGTGGGGAGTGTGCAGGAGGCAGCCGGTCGATGATTCTCTCTCATCGATGTTTCTAACTCTCTATCCCTCTCTCTTCCTCTCTGTAAAAAATCAATAAAATATATGAAAAAAAATTCCTGTGGTCATTAATAATTTAGAGCATCAAATAAACTTTTCAGAGTTATCCTTTTACCCCTCTCTCCCCAGAAAGGTGCCCCTCCCCCCCAAGTCAGTGTTCACCAAGCATCATGGGAGCGACACAGGTAATAAGTGACTCCGTGGTGGGTTAAAGTGATGGATTGAGGATAAGGAAATCCTGCTTCCGTTCCGCCATTATTTGAGAATCTAAGAAGTGCCAGATACTAGGGGGTATGAATAAAGACGCTAAACATTCTTGTCTTCCAGGGCCATGGAGTCGGATTGACCTTCCTATGAAAATGCACCTCTTTCTGGGAGGGAGGTGGCTGTGTGTAAGGACTGACTTCCCTCTCAGTAAAGAATCAACCCCCTCTGTATTTTACAGGCACCGGTTTAAACTTGGGCCTTACAAAAAAAAAATTTTTTTATCAGGTAGCTCCAAGTTGCTCCATGATTCTTAGAGGAGTGAAATGTCACCCTTACCATTACAAGAATACTCGGGGTGATCACTGGGGGTAGTTTTCCAGTAACGGGGGGCTCCTGAACGGTGGGACCCTGAGTGGAGAAGAAGCCTCTCTCCTCCAACTCCCAACTAGGTATCTCTAGGCCAGCTACGGGGTTGCAGCTCCACTGTCACATCCTGTGGCCCCAAAATGCACGCTGCTGGAGAAGAGCATTAAAGCAGGAACAACGTGCCCTAGCAGTTCAAAATGTGTCAGAGAAACGTAGGTAATTTGGCAAGTCAGGGCAAAGCCCCCTTACAAAGACAGAGACTTCCTGAGATTCAGAAATGCAAATTCTCTTCAGCTGCCCATGCATTAACTTGATTAAGGCTCTCCCACGGAGGCGCTGGATGCAGCCAGGTGAAATCAATTGTAGGCTTCCTGCCATTATGTAAATGTCGGCAATCAAGCATGAATAGCAATAAGCAAATCTCAGTTTACAAGATGATAGATACACCGCTTTATTTTCAATTGTATGAGTTACGAGAACAATGACTATCAACATACAAAGTACCATCAGCTCAACTGCAGGTATAGGCAGTGACAAGTATCTAATTCTTAGAATCACTCCCACAATCTGTCCAGACACATTAACGGAAGGACACGTTTGTAAATAGCACACACGGTTTTCACATTACAGCTTTCTCAAGCATATAAGGTGTGTAGACTTGGTGATGGGTTGTTTCCACAAGTTCTGTGCGTTCTCGATGCATTCATTTTCTTGACATTGGTAGAGACATTTCTTTCCACAAAGTAGATTTACAGTATTCTGTGAACTAGTATTACTCTGGACACTTTTAAAATAATAATATTTGAATTGAAATATCTCTGCAATAGAGTTCCTTGTGTCTTCTGGTAAGTTCCATCGTCAAAGAGCTTTTGGTTGTAATCATTCTCTTGCAACAACAGCTCAACTCTACTATTGGGTTCAGTGTAACACCCTCTTCATAGCTGGCTGAGTGATGTAATGACGGTGGGGTGTACTGGCAATCAGCATATTTCATTACCACTGCTTCCAGCCATTTAAAACCATGCCGCTATTAATCCAAGTCTGACATGCCTTTTCTGAAATGTTCACAGTGCAGTATTTTTGTGGCCTAACGAAAGTTTTCTTATGCCATTAAAAATAAACATTTTTATAAAAATAGAATATTTAAAATGTTTATACAGAGAAGACCAGTTAAGAGTATCCTGTGCCATATGCACTATACAGTAGTAAGCACAAAATCTCACAAAACAAAACAGCACAAAAATCCTACCAGAGTGACCGTTATCCAGGTGAAATAGCTAGAACTTACAACTGACCCTTTTTTTTTTCTAAAATGCTTTTTGCTTAACACAGAACATGTCCTAATGCAAAAACTGGACTTCCCAAAAGTTTTATTGTCTCTATGTGTTTGTGGGATAGAAGCTGCCACTTGAAAACGAGGCTAATATTTCGAGTCCATTGGTCATTTTTTTTTGCCCTAGATACAAGGCAGATTGGAACCAATAAACCTTTTAGACAGATGTATCTTGCTTTAAAAACATGCTAAGTTATCACAAAGTACTTACTTTATTTCCAGTTGGCATTAAAAAAAACACACAGGCAAAACATCTAAATGTCTACATTCATTCCATCAGAACAGTATCATTTTCAAACAGTTGATTTTTTTAAGCAGCTGATTTTTAAATAACAAATATTTCATTATTATTAAACAATTTTATGAAAACCTTCTTAATGCCATCAACTATGTATATACAATACATAATGGTCCCTATTAAACACATTTTGTGTTCTGCATTGCCTATGGACATTTCTTCAACAAAAGGAATGTGTATCAAAAATGTAGAAGGGAATGTTTGCCCAACATCAATAATAACATATGTTAGTGGTAATAACACATGAACTCTCTTTGACATTCTAAATGAGTGGCCTGTCCCCAGCTACCTGGGCATCTCCTCTTCTGAATTTTCAGTGGTCCAGAGGCCTCAGAACTGATCACCTCCATTCCCCATATGAAATCAGGTAGGATCCTGATTTTCAGAATGTCAACCTAGAATTCAGGCTTTGGCCTGAATGAGACAGGAGCGTCATCAAAGCTGCAGGGTTGCCATTGGTCATTGGCCTATGGGACCAAGCTTCTGGCTCTGATGCTTTGTCAGGTGACAAATTCCTCAGAATCCAGTCATTTAAGAGAACAACATAAGGTCCTAGAGTAGCACAATTTTGGCAAAAGCAAAAAAAATATCTGGTGGCCTTTCATTGCGCAGGCAGTGAGAAAAACATTGGTTGTGGTGTGGGCTGTTGCTTGAACAGTTCTAAGCCCCCTTATCAGAAGGGGGCTGATTGCATATTCATCCATCAGGTGCCTCCCTCGCCATCAACTTTATCTTGAGATGACAACAGGGAAGGGTATGGAGAAACACTTTTGATATTCACATAAGTAGCGTTCACATGGACATAGTGCTCCCCGATGAAAGTAGAGAAGATTGCCGATATTCTGGAGACCAGTTCAGAAAAGGTTGGGCGCATTTCAGCTTTGGGATGCCAGCATTTTAGCATCACTTCATACCTGTTTCAGAAAGGAAGAAGTGCAGTGAGAGACATGCTGAGGACAAACATTTCTGCAAAAGCAAAGAGTGTAAGAGCTATAGAAGACGCTTCCGAAATTCTTACTCACAAGGGATCGGGGCAGTATTCGGGTTGTAAGAGCCTTCTGCCTTGCAGCAAGTAAACCGTTATATCGAAGGTGTTGACGTCAGGGTAGGGAGGTGCCCCCCTTGTCATCAGTTCCCAGAGGAGCACACCGAAGGACCACTAGGCAGACCACGGGAGAGAGAACCCAGGTGAGAAGTGTGACCACACAAACAAGAAAGGCAGTCAGTAGGTTTTGATAACAAAGTTCGGTTTAGTGTACTCAATGCACGTGCTGTTTGGGGCAAACATTTTCTTAAAGGCAATTAGTAAGCTATACATTTCAGGATTTGTTTAAACCAGAACTGGATAAAGTTTAGTTACAAGTAAATATAAAGTTTTTAAAAAGAATATCTCAAGTCCACATGGGGATTAAGATTTCATCTGTAGTCAGTAAACTAGGCTTTCTAAGTTCTCTCTTGTAAAGGCAAAGCATTAACAGGTTTCTATCCTTTTCTTTTCTATGGCTTCAGTACACTTTTAGATTATTAGTAAAAGAAGAAAAGTAAGCCTTCCAAAAGTTAAATTTGTGGGATTTTCAAGTGAATGTAAATAGTTAAGAATGTAACCATACCTAAAAGTTAATGTTAAAAGAGAATGTATAAGTAAAAATCCATATTAAAAACCACAATTAGAGGAGAACCAAGATGGCGGCCTAGGTAAGCACCTAAGCTGCCGCCTTGCACAACAATTTCAAAAACAACAACTAAAATCAGAACGGACTTCATCCAAAAACACAGGAAAACTGGCAGAGTGGGAAATCTACAACTAGAAAGGAGGAGAGAGGCTCACGGATTGGATTAGGAGCCGCAAAGCGCTGAGGCAGGGAGACGCTCGAGCGCAGAGAGGAAGTGCAGCCGAATGCCTGGCTGGCAGGAGGGAAAAGGAATTCCCCAAGTGCACTGAACTCTTTCCGACTGTACTGAACCCCAATCCCGGCCAAAACCCTGTGGACCCAGGCTCATACGGGTTGAGTCTGGGCTGTAGAAAAAGGCACCCAGAGACTCAGAGACTGGGAGACTGGGAGACTGGGGGAGCCAGAAGCCTTAGGGGGCAGGGTCTACAGTCGAGAGCGCAGTGAGTACATGCAGAGGCCCAGAGGTCTGACTGTGGAGGTTGCTGTGACCTCTTTGTAGCAGAAGGAGTCAGAAGCTCCAGACTACAGAGATCCAACCCAATTCCGGGCAAGCCCCTGGGGCACCCACACTCTTGCATGGGGAATCTGGGACAGTCAGATGGAAACTCAGGTGAGCCGAGGAAGGCAGAGGTCAGGCGGAAACTCAGGCAAGTGCACAAGGGCAGGGCTGATGGGAAGCCAAGACTGTCAGCTCAGCCTTGAGACTCCACCCTATCCAAGCTGAGCACAGAGGTTTCTGCAATTTTGCAAGTCTGATCCTATAAGACTATCTCCAATACAGAAGGTATCCCAGAGTAGACACAGCTGATACACACATCCAATTGGCCTGAAGATCAATTCTTCCCAGGGATACCAACAACAATAAAGACAGTTACAACAAGGCTGTACACGCAGTCCACAAAGGGGAGCACCAAGAGTGTCTACCTCAGGTAAATGAGGAGGCTGATCTACTGGGCCATATAGGACACCAAACACACAAAGCCATCCTACCAACTCTGGGAAGCAGCGAAAATGCCGAGACAAGGAAATAGATCTCAAACGAAAGAGATGGAGGATATAGAGTTCAAAGGTTGTAAGGTTATGCAAGTATATCCTAGAAAAGGCTGATAAATTTCATGAGACCCAACTAAAAATTAAACATAAACTGACTAAATTGGAAAATATTATGCAGATATCCAACAGCAGAATGGAGGAATACAAAGAGCCAAAAGACACTCCTCTGGAGAAGCAAGAAAGAAAAGAGAATCCAGAAAGTTGAAGATAGTGTAAGGAGCTTCTGGGACAACTTCAAGCATACCAACGTCAGGCTTATGGGGGTGCCAGAAGAAGTGGGAGTGCAAAATACTGAAAACATATTTGAAGAAATAATATCAGAAAACTTCCCCCACCTGGTGAAAGAAACAGAAGCGTACAGAACCCCAAACAAGAGGAATCCAAAGAGGAACACACCAAGACACACCATAATTAAAATGCCAAGGGCAAAAGACAAAAAGAGGATCTTAGAAGCAGCAAGAGAAAAGCAGTTGGTTACCTATAAGGGAGCACCCATACGACTATCAGCTGATTTCTCAACAGAAACCATGCAGGCCAGAAGGGAGTGGCAAGAAATATTCAAAGTGATGAATAGCGAGAACCTACAACCAGGATTACTGTATCCAGAAAAGTTATAATTCAGAATTGAAGGGCAGATAAAGAGCTTTACAGATAAGAAAAAGTTAAAGGAGTTCATAACAACCAAATCAGTATTATATGAAATGCTGAAAGGTATTATTTAAGAAGAGGAAGAAGATCAAGTGAATTAAAAGTCCGAGGAACAGAATAAACTGGTGAACATAATAGAATCAGGGGCAAAAAAAAAAAAAAGGGAGTGGATAGATAATTATCAGGGGAAAAGGGTGTGGGGGGTTCAGAAAGAGACTGGATAAAATCGTATAACCTATGGATGAGGACAATGGCGAGGGTGGGGGAGGGTAGAAGGGCAGAGGGTGGGGTGGGAACTGGTGGAAGGGAGCTTTGGGGGAGGGAAAGGAGAAACAATTATAATAATCTGAGCAATAAAGGTTTATTAAAAAAATAAATAAAAATCACAATTAATAAAACTGCTAGGCAACAAGGCTATTGAAAACTAATCTCAATAAGATATTTGCAACTTGAAATGTTCAAAGAGTAGATTAATAAAAACAGTTCTATCAATACTTTATAGGGAGATCACAGGGACATGGGGAGGTTAAGAGATTTGCTAAAATTCTCCAACAAGTCTTAATTCACGTTAGGATTGAACATCTAAAAGTTCTTGGCTCTTGGATCTTGAGTGGTCTACTGAACTTGACTAAATATGTAATTTCTTGATTTAAAGCACTATACTTGGAAGAATACATCAGGTCATACAGTTGCCTCCTCCTGGACAGGTGCAAAGGTGAGAGTGACACATGAGAGTAAGTCAGCATGTGTAGGTCACCTCTGGCAGGAGACCCAGGAAATCAGTCGCTGCTTAGCAACACTCCCTGGACACTCACAGACCAAGAGGCACATGCGGAGAGAATGAGGCTCTGAGGGAAAAAAATCTGGGAGAAGGAGAATACAGACAGGACAGTGGACTAGGAGAACAGAACATTGAGAAGCGAGTGTAGCTCATAATATTCAGCAAGAAAGAGAATAAAGCATGTCTTTGAACACGGTGGCCAAAAGAAAGAAACCAGGTAGATACTTTAGTCGCTGATACACATCTCCATTAATGGCTTGTTCCTTTTGCCTAAGAGCAAGAACCTTAAAGGCCACTGACAGCCTGAATTCAAACAGAGAAAACAAACTCCTTCCCAGGTGGGAACTAGGTAACTTTGCTGTCTTGTGCAGCCTTTCAACATTAAAGATTTCGCCGAAACCGGTTTGGCTCAGTGGGTAGAGCGTCGGTCTGCGGACTGAAAGGTCCCGGGTTCGATTCCGGTCAAGGGCATGTGCATTGGTTGCGGGCACATCCCCGGTGGGGGGTGTGCAGGAGGCAGCTGGTCGATGTTTCTCTCTCATCGATGTTTCTAGCTCTCTATCTCTTTCCCTTCCTCTCTGTGAAATATCAATAAAATATATTAAAAAAAAACATTAAAGATTTCAAAGCCTGCAAATCTTAAGAGTTCTTTCTGACAACTTAACTATGTTAACCTTCAAGTCCCAAAGTTTGCATTAAAATTTAAATCAATTTAACAAGTATCTACTGACTCCTGAGGTGCACAAGTTACTCCCCAAGTTACCGGATAAGCCCCAAGGCTGATTAAGAAGGATTAAGAATATTATGCAATTAACTATCATGTAGAAAAATAAAATGTAACAATAAAGCAATAATAGAAAGGAGGTACAAGTGTTGTGCAAAGTTAGACAATAGTGGGGTACTGAGAGAGGCTTCCGGAAGAAAGTGATAGTAAAGTGGGTGTTGAAAGCAAGGGAGATGTGTTTTACAGGTACCCGTAACACATGTAACGGGAGGGCAGAGAGTGCTCCCTGTGGGGGTGGGCCAAGTGTGAGAGCTCACATGTGTTCTCACTGAGGTATAAATGTAATAGTCGCTGCTTGGTGTGTGGACGAAGGGAGGAGGGATGGGTAAGGATGAAAGGGGACCAGGCTGTGGGGTGTTTGAATGGGGAAAGTGAAATTGATGGGACATGACTAGAGTTGAGCTCCAGGAGGTTGCATCTTGTAAACACTATGCTTTACACAAATAGGAGACAGTGACAAGGTAGAGACTGGTTTTCTGAACAAGAAGAGGTGAGGGATACTACTGCATACTGCAACACGGAAGCCTATGTGACTGAACTTCTAAATCAGGGTGGTGCGAGATGGTGTGTGTCATATAGAGTTGGGCATGGGCATCATGCCTTTAAAAATAATAATTATCTTGCCCTAACTGGTTTGGCTCAGTGGATGGAGCATTAGCCTGTGGACTGAAGGGTCCCAGGTTCGATTCCAGTCAAGGGCATGTACCTTGGTTGCGAGTACATCCCCAGTAGGGGGTGTGCAGGAGGCAGCTAATCAATGTTTCTCTCTCATGTATGTTTCTAACTCTCTATTCTTCTCCCTTCCTCTCTGTAAAAAAATCAATAAAATATATTAAAAATGATTATATTAACCTTGTAATAACTCTTTTATAAACCTGTAATGTAATTGATTTTATAGATGTGTTTTTTTAAAAAAAGAAAGTTTGTATTATTGATTTTTAGAGAGAGAAAGGGAGAGGGAGAGAAATATCCATGTGAAAGTGAAACACTGATTGGCTGTCACCTGTATGCCCCCTACTGGGGGTGGAGCCCGCAACCCAAGCATGTGCCCTGACTGGAATCTCCCCCTCCCCCAGGCCTCTTGATGCATGGGTTGTAAATAACTGCTTAAAACTGGAACAAACTCAACCAACTGAGCCACACCGGCCAGGGTTAAAGGTGCTTTAAGGGTGAGGAAACTGAAGTTCTGAGAGGCTGATTACTTGTCTACGATAAGGTCTCCCTAACCAATAGCCTAGGCCAGTGGTCGGCAAACTGCGGCTTGAGAGTCACATGCGGCTCGCGAGCTGCGGTTTGCCGCTCTGTTGACTAATGAGTTTGCCAACCACTGGCCTAGGCTATAGGTTTGTCTGAAGGCAAATTCAAAAAGGGTAGAGAGTTGGTAAATTTCTGAGCAATAATTTGCACTCAGAGGAGAGCTGGAGGACTCAGAGGACATGAGAGGAGAGAGAGTAGCAGTTGCCGGGCAAAGCCCTTCCCCTTGATAGCTTTGAACTGACAGGGTGATGAGGGGAGGGGCAGTGAAGAACCAGCATGATGTTGACCAAGAGAGAAGATGGGGGGACGGGAGACAGAGAGAGAGGGAGAGGGAGGTGTAAGTGAGTATGCACCAGGAGTGATGGGAACAAGTCAGTTTTAGTTTTAAGACAGGAAAGCTCTATCATTCACGCTTACTGTGTGAACAGTCAAGCCACTCTGGACATCTGAGCACCAGAAGTGAGCTCATCTGAAGAATCTCTGTCAAACTTCATCAAAACAGTAAAGATCAAAGCAGTTATTAGATGTAAGGGATTGTTATAAGTTTCAAAAAATTATAGAAAAGGTCACTGCTGAGGTAAGTAAGGTATGCGGACAGCCAAATGTGTGCGTTCAAGAGTAGGTCAACTGAGATACAACTTAATTTGTGAAAAACCAAAACAAAAAAATAGGTAAATTGGTAACTTTTAAATAAAATTTAAACTTCTACTCTTTAAAAGATAGTAAAATAATGAAAAGGAAAGCTACATGCTAGAAAAAATATATATCTCAACAATCCTATAAAATAAAAGGCTAATTAGCAATTAGACTGAATGACGCAACTGGAACAATCGAACAACCAGACACTATGATGTGCACTAGCCACCAGGGGGTGTGCGGGGAATATAGCGGGCATCAGCTGTGGTGGGATGGTGGAGCAGGTGAGTGGGACACCAGAACAAGGCAGGCACCAGTTGCTGTTTCAGTAAACTCTGGTGGTTACTGAACATTCTTTGCTCCCGTGCTGTGGTCCCGCCAGGCACTTGCACCTGCTGCCAGCACCAGCCCTGTTTGCACCCACTGCTGGTATAGAAGCTGCCACTTGCATTGCCAGCGCCTGCTCTGCCTGCACCCCTGCTGGTGCCCAGTGCTGGTCCCGATTGCTCAGCGCCATCACTGGGTGTGAGCAGCAGCTTCTGGCCCTGATTACCCCTGAGGACTTCTCCACCTCACCCGCTCCTGAGAGGTGATCAGGGCAGCAGCCAGTGCTTGCACTGGCCCCAACTGGTCCGTGCTATCAGCGGGTGCAAGCAGGGACAGCAGACAGAGGACCGGGGCCACAGCAGGAGGAGGGGCTGTGCAAGGACATGAAGGATGGGCCAAGACCAGCCTTGTGGCCCACAGTTCCTTTCAAGATGCATGAATTTGTGCACGGGGCCCCTAGTTCAATAATAAAAAATAACCAAATTACAAAACAAAAAACAACAACAATAACCCCCCCACCCCCAGAAAATAAATCCTAAAACTTAAAAAAATGGGCAAAAGTTTTGAGTAGGCACTTCACTAATGGAGGTATAAAAATGTCAAACAAGTACATGAAAAGATGCTCAATATCATTAGCCATTAGGCAAATGCAGATGAAAAAAAAAATGAGACACCACTATAATCTATTCGAATAGCTAAAACCCCCAAATCTGACAATGGCAAGTGCTGGGAAGAATGCTGAGCTGAAACTTATATATTCCTGGTAAGAATATGAAATGATACAGCCTGTGTGGAGAAACAGGTGGCAGCTTCTCATAAAGTTAAATATAACACGTATCTTACCACCCAGTAATCCTACTTCTAGATATTTACCCAAAAGAAATAAAAATTATGTTCACACAAAAACCTTTAAGCAAATGTTAAAGCAGTTATAATTACATGTAAGTAGCTGCCTAAAACTGGAAAAAACCCAAATGTCCTTCAGATGGTAAATGTATAAACAAAATGTGGCACATTTGTACAATGCAACACCACTCAGAAATAAAAAGGAGTGAATCACTCTATGAAAAACAGTATGAAGGGCCCTTAAAACATTAAAGACAGAACGACCATACGGTCAAGTAATCTCATTTCTGGGTGTATACCCAAAAGAATTGAAAAAGGACCTTGAAGAGACGCTTGTACACCCATGTTAAAAGCAACATTATTCCAATAGGCAAGAAATGGAAGGAACCTAAGTGTCCATTGACAGATGGACAAAGCAAACGTGGCACATTCATACAATGGAATATTTTTTTAAAAAAATATATTTTATTGATATTTTACAGAGAGGAAGGGAAAGGTACAAAGAATTAGAAACATTGATGAGAGAGAAACATCAATCAGCTGCCTCCTGCACACCTCCTACTGGGGATGTGTCCACAATCAAGGTACATGCCCTTCACCGGAATTGAACCTGGGACCTTTCAGTATACAGGCCGACACTCTATCCACTGAACCAAACCAGTTAGGGCTACGGTATGTTAACGCTTTAGCAATAATTATACAAGGTGGGAGCAAAAGTAGGCTTATAGTTATGAGTACACGAAATACAGAGTTTATTCTTGTATTATTATTTATTAATTATTGAATTATTTTCCATACAAAAAACTCTAAGCCACCTTTTGCCACACCTTGTATTGTATGTACATTTAGTTTTCTCAATCTCTTTGTAAGTTGAAGCTTTAGAGTTTTATGAAGTTAAATGATAAAAGTTATTGAATATCTAGAAATTTCCAAATAACATAAAATACTGAAACAGTAATTGCCAGATAAGTCTAAGTTTACCTACTATTGACCTCTTATTAAAAAGAAACTAAATGATACATTTAGATTTGTTAATAAAAACATTTTGTGGTTTGCCAGTAAAATAACCTATGTTTCTAAAGGTTATGAAATAGATAATAAATTTACCAATCAAAAAAAAAAAAGCTAATTACTTACATTTTGCCTTAGAATTAAGGTTCTAAGGGTTACAATTTTTAATTAATATGGAAGGAGATGATGTGAATTTTTAGGAAGAAAGGCATTAAGCATGGAAATACACTTTTGGGGAACTAGTAGAAAGTGGTTTGTCCTAAAAAAAAAGGTTGGTTGTTTCAAATTGAGTAAGAAGAGACAAACTAAGAGGGACTAGGAAAGTTGTAGAAGTTTAGTGGAAAAGGAACCCTGAGAAAGAAAATTTTAAGTACGATTAAAATAGATTTAATAGAGTAAGTTAATTTAAGTAGCTACAATAAGCTAATCCAGAATTAGATTTTGGTTCTTTTTTTTAAATTTCTTTATTGATTAAGGTATTACATGAGTTTGGTTCCTTTTCATGCTATCAAAAATGACAAAGTTTTTATATATTGTTCTGCTCCAGATTAGATATTATGAGATGTTTTCTACTTACAAAGCAGGGAAAAAGCAAACATTATGCTTATACAGACTATGAATCTGGAAGCTAAAAAAATATTTTCAGTGGAATGTAAAATGGTTTCATTCTTCTAATCCTGAACTCTGACCCCTCTCAGCAGGAAGGAGTCAGAAAGGTCTCCCCCCTTCTTCCTCAGGATTGAGAAATGATTAAAAAAAGGGGGGGAAGGGGAGAGGGAGGAATTGAAACTGAGGGTCCTTATGACTTTGATTAAATTTAGCTTTAAATTCTAGCTCTAGAAATAATATTTCTTTCTCTTTCTATACCCTTCAATGACCTGCCTTTGCCTGGATAATCAACAACCCCCGAAGCAGCAGAAGACAACAGCCTGGATCTGACTAATGATCACAGTCTGGACTTTTGGCCGGCTCAAGATAACTTCTTCACCTCTATTGTGTTTCAGTTCCCAGGCACTAAGGAGGAACCACCTCCTGGCTACTTTCCCAAAAAACCAGACAAAGGGACCCAGGAGCAGACTTCAGAATTGTCCTTAAGACCTGAAGAAATGACTTTTACCACTACCCTACCTCCAACCAATCAGCTTCCTGCACGACCCCAAGCCCTCTAACTCACAGTATCTTGAGATTTTCCCTATATAATCTGTAACCTACATGCCATCAGCAAGTTTTGGCTTTTGAGCATTTGCTCCTGTTCTCCTGGATGGTACCATCTATCGCAATATACAAAAGCCTAAGCGACTCTTATAACCAGATGACTGGAACAACCGGCTGACCAGTCGCTATGATGTGCACTGACCACAAGGGGGCACACACCCAATGCAGGAGCCACCGCTGGTGATCAGTGCACTCCCATAGCCAAACTTCTCTGTTTCCTCTCCTGTAGCTAGCAAACATCCCATGGTGCCTCCCTTTGTCCAACAGGCCCCATTTGGCAGGCCTCAGCTGACCTGGCCCTGATCAGGACGGGGCGAGACAGCCCAGATAGGCCCTGATCGCTGACCAGGCCCAGGGACCCCAGGTGCATAAATTTTGTGCACCTGGTCCTAAACAGAGGCGTTCTCTCTCTTGCCCCTTGGTGTGTTGCACCTGACTCCTGGCTTGCAGAGCTCTCACGCTCCTGCATTTGCCCACATGGCCCATGGCCTAGGACCGTGGTCGGCAAACTGTAGCTCTTGAGCCACATGCAGCTCTTTGGCCCCTTGAGTGTGGCTCTTCTACAAAGTACCATGGTCTGGGAGAGTCTATTTTGAAGAAATGGCGTTAGAAGAAGTTTAAATTAAAAAAAAATTTGGCTCTCAAAAGAAATTTCAATCGTTGTCCTGTTGATATTTGGCTCCGTTGGCTAATGCGTTTGCCGACCACTGGCCTAGGGCACCACACACAGTGGACTAAGGGAATGCCACCGGCTTGATGTTAAACTGAAGCCAGCTTCTCCAGCGGAATGGAAACTCTGATCACCGGCTTTGTTTCTAGCTCTGCTGAATCCCCAGCTGCTCCTTTTCCAGGACTGGTTAAGGAAAATGGGACGTTGGAAACTGAGGGATACAATTCCACACAAAGAAAAAGCACTCATTCTCCCATGTGAGTCTCAGAAAATTCTTTTTCTCAAGTTATGACAAGGACCCGACCCTGAGCACCCAGTGGGGAAGGCGATCCCCCATTCCCACCGGTGGATACCCCACTTCCACTTGTCACACTCTGAGCGCATTAGATAACCGAGCACTTTTGCTTATGAAAAAAATTGAAGTGAGTGATGTTATAAAAGCTTTTTTTTTACAAAAAAAAATTAAGTAGCCATAAAACTGCTGAAAAAAATTGGGCATGCGAGTAAAGGGGAGAAGGTCAGGAGCGATCGGTAATACGTTACCACATCTGACTTGGTGGTAAACTTCTGGGTCTGCAGACTTTCCAAAGCCATCCACTTCACTGGCAGTTTGGCACCTGTTTTGTTGTGGACACTGTAGTATTCTTTGTCATACATGTCTCTGGCAAGACCAAAATCAGCAACCTTGACAGTGAATTTTTCATCTAGCCTACAGAAAGAACAAATATTGTTACTGGTGGCTGGACTAGAACCATTTACTGTGATGCTGAATATCTGCAGAACAAGTGGCTTCCGTGCCGGAAATCCACAATCCGTAATTCTGCTGGGAGGCTTTCCTCGCCTCAGCTGACTAACACCGTGTTACAATGGGATTCTTGAGTAAAAATGCTTGACATTTGCATTACAAGCTCAACAAGCTAAGGAAGGAGCTCCTGTGATGTCCTGTAAGAAAACTTGTTTTGCTTCCGTCGATCTGAAGCAGCAAAATTGGGCCCCCCTCCAGATGTGATTGGTTGCTAAATCAAGCATGCCAGCTGAGTAACCAAAGTAATCACCAATAACCACTTGTCAACGTATGACCGATTAGCTGTATAGGGGAGACATGGCCAGGCACTGTTATCTTACTTTTTTATTTTCAAATGGGCTAGGAGAGTACGTAACACTTATATATCCTACCCCTGAGCTAACAGAGAAACAGGACACATATTAAATGTCTAAGAAAAACAGTAAGTTTCAACAAAATCAATTTCCGCTCTCTGCGGCTGTGCCTCCCTTAGTTTAAGTGGGCTTTTCTATTGTCACAGTGACCACAACCAAGGTGGGAAATGCACACACACTCTCCCGTTCGCACAGACTGTACGTTATGAACCAGCGCTCCACAAGGGAAAGCATGGGGTCAATCGCAGACTGTTGATGGCTGTGCTATGCCGGGAGCCATAAAAACAGAGTTCGGTCTCACTTCCTGGTCAGCCTTACTTCCTGATTGAGCAAGAACTTAGAAAGCCCCCACACGCCAAAGGCCAGAAGAACCTCCCACATCAGAATAACCAATCAGCTAAGGACAGATACCCAGTCCCCAACCAATCACCCTTGGGCAACTCCTTATCCTACCCCTCCCCTCCTGAGCCTTTAAAAACCGCAGCGCTTCAATAAAGAAATAAGGCTTGATCAGAATTTTGTCTTGCCTCCATTCTTCACGCCCCTTGTTTGTTCCATTCTCTTAGGTGGTTTCTGCGTGCCCTCGTTGTTGCCCCGCAGGCCGGGGCAAATACTATACAGCCTGGGCAGCGGATACAAATGAAGTTCTCTGAACTAATTCCCAAATGCCACTTTCGGTAGGGCTCCTGGTTGGTATTTGTGTCACCAGTTCTCTCCTTTTCGCTGTCAGAGGCCGAAGATCAAATTCTACCTCCCAACACTGATGCAGTGTGAAACCACAACACCGGGGCCAACTTTCGGGAAGGGAAAAGGGGGAAAGCACAGAGCGGCCGTTAAGACCCCCTCCGGAGCATCCCTTTGTTTTAAATTCTCCATGTGACAGAGACTGAGCGCCCCTCCGCCATCCCCAGCGCTTCTGTGTGGATTTGAAGCCATAACGGAAATAAAGGACTTTTGTATGAAAACCAGGGGAAACAGAGCCCTCCTTTACACGTAATTTGGACAGTGGGCCCAGAGCTTCTTGTACTTACATACAGTTCCTTGCAGCCAAGTCCCTGTGGACAAACTTTTTGCTTGCGAGGTATTTCATGCCTTTGGCTACTTGAAGACCAAAGCCAATCAGGTCTTTCACAGTTGGGTTCTGCAATCAGAGAGAATTGGAAACTCGTAAACTTAGCATCTACTGTCCTAGCGAGGATCTCAGTATCCTGAAACGCATATAAGAATTCCTTGTTGATTGATAACAGCAGCCATTTATTAAGTGCCTACTGTTTGCAGAGCATCGGGGTAGATGGTTTATAAACGTGGGCTAACCCTCATGCGCTTCCGGAAGGCAGGGTTCCATTTTACAGACGCAGAACTGGCGGTATGTTACGACGTGGGCTTGGTAGTGACCAGGTGTGGTGGAGCCCACGGATGGGGGACAACTGCCGCTGAAGAGAGAGTTTGTGCTGAGCCCCAGGAGGCGGGGGCGCGCCTGCCATGCACACCACACAGGGAAGCACCAGGCGTGGCCAGGAGACAGGTGAGGCCTCATTGCGGCCTCTGTGGGAGGAAACGGGCCAGCAGGGTAAGCAGGCGCGGGCTTGGGGAGCGGGGATAATTTCAGCAGGGGGGCTCAGGGCACAGGCGCTGTCCCTGGTTGTCTGGTACCTGCCCTTAAGTGCGCAGGGCAGGGCGACAGGGCCCAGAATGTGAGGCGCCTGTGAAGGAGGCGGCTGGGGTGTGGCCTCTGGATTGGCTCACCTCTGAGAAGGTGAGTTGTTCACCATCTCGGGGAATTTGCTAGTACCGTGTGTGTGTGTGTGTGTGTGTGTGTGTGTGTGTGTGTGTGTGTGTGTGGAGGGGTACGGGGGAGGGGGAGCAAGCAGTTTCTGCAGGGTCAGTGAGGCCCTCAGAAATACATGATTTGCAATAGCTGGTTTGGCTCAGTGGATAGGGTGTCAGCCTGCAGACTGAAGGGTCCCGGGTTCAATTCTGGTCAAGGGCACATGCCTGGGTTGTGGGCTCAATCTCCAGTAGGGGTCGTGCAGGAAGCAACCAATAAATGATCCTCTCTCAGTGATGTCTCCATCCCTCTCTCCCTCTCCCTTCCTCTCTGAAATTAATATATATAGTTAATGCAGGAAGTTCAGAGAGAAATAAGTTACCCAAACTACTCAGATGGTAAGTGGTGGAATTAGGATTTTAAACTAATCTTTTAGGCTCCAAAGCCCCCACGGTAGCCAAGTCACTCCCGTCAGAACCCCTTCCACACATGCTGCAGCACAGCTCACAACTCCAGGGGCTTGGACCCACACGGAGAACAGGAACCTCATTCTCTAGGAAGTCCCTCCACAACACTGTGTGGACAGTGGGAATGTCTTCCGTAACCATAAGAATTACTAGAGGCCTGGTGCACAGAATTCCTGGGACCCCTTGAGGGATGTATGACTGGCAGTTGAATATCCCTTTCACAATCCAGGACTGCTGGCTCCCAACTGCTCGCTTATCTGCCTTACTGACTGCCCCTAACCACTTCTGCCTGCCAGCCAGATCACCTCCTAACCACTCCCCTGCCGGCCTGATTGATGCCTAACTGCTCTCCTGCCAACCTGATTGCCCCTAACTGCCATCCCCTGCAGGCCTGGTCCCCTCAATTGCTCTCCTCTGCAGGCCTGGATCTCTTCCAGCTGTCTTTCCCTGCAGGCCTGGTCGCCCCCAATTTCCCTCCTCTGCTGGCTGCTGGCTTGGTCATCGCTAAATGCCCTCCCCTGCAGGCTTGATCACCCCCAACTGCCCTCCCTTGCAGGCCTGGTCCCTCCTAGCTGCTCTCCCCTGCTGGGCATCTTGTGTCCACATAGGGGCAGGATCTTTGACCACATGGGGGCAGCCATCTTGTGTGCTGGAGTGATGGTTAATCTGCATATTACTCTTATTAGATAGGACAGAGGCCCGGTGTACGAGTGGGGCCAGCTGGTTTGCCCTGAAGGTGTCCTGGAACAGAGGGGGGTTCCTTTGGGGCATAGGGTGGCCTGAGTGAAGGGCCTATGGTGGTTTGTAGGCCAGCCACACCCCCTGATGACTCAAGCAGAGGCCATGGTATCTGGGGTTTATTTATCTACCACAATTGAAACTTTGTAGCCTGGAACAGAGCCAAGCCTTGGGCTCCCTCCGTGGTGGCAGCCATTTCTGTTGGGATTTATGTATCTTCTATAATTGAAACTTTGTAGCTTGGAGCGGAGGCCTGGGCCAGCCAGGGTGTGAGGAAAGCTGGGCTTCCTCCATCGCTGGGGACAACTCAAGCCTCCCTCCTGCTCTCTCTAGCTCTGTGGCTGCCGTCACATTAACAAAATAAAAAGAAACAGGTGAAATTAATTTTCACAATATATTTTTCAATCCAGCATATCCAAAATATCATTGCAACATGTAATTAATATAAATAATTATTAATATTTTGCTTTTTTATGCTAAATATTCAAAACCTGGGATGTATTCTACACCTAAGCACAGCTCAATCGGAGACTGGCCATATTTCACATGTGGCTCATGGTCACAGTACGGGGCCTCTCAGGCCTAGTGCATAAGATGACAAGCGTAATGAGGAAAAATAAAGCAGTGGAGAGGAGACAGATTGGAGGCAGGGGGCTGCAATTTTAGAAAGGTCAGGAGAGTCTCATTTTGAAGATGATATCAGGGCGAAGGGCTGAAGTTGAGATGTGTGGATACTTTGGGGCAGAGTGGTTCAGAGAGAGGAAACAGCGCGTGCAGAGGTCCTAAGGTAGGAGGATGACTGGCAATTTTGAAGAACAGCAAGGGACTCATTTGTAATTAATTCTTCAATGTTTTCCCTTCTAGAGCTAACACTCCATGTGACTTGTGGCTAATTATGCCTCTATGTCTCCTGTGCTGTGCCGTTTCTGGCTCATAGTAGGCCCTCAAAGATGACTAAATGCACCTATCAGGGGGATGGAGCAAGGCTGTTCGAGGGAAGAATCATTGCCTCCCATGTGCCTTGGGTGAGTCGTGTCCCTCAAAGGGGCCGGGTGTCCCGGATGAGCCATGTGTCCCAGGGGGCTGTGTGCCCTGGGTGAGCCGTGTGTCTCAGGGGGCCGTGTGCCCCGGGTGAGCCGTGTGTCCCAGGGGAAGCAGTGGGACCCGGGTGTAGGGGGGGTGTGAACTAGAGGAGGAGCGGACTCTATTCATGTGGTCCTGAGATAGTCACCATAAAACAAGCAGACTGCCAAATGAGGAGCGGATTCTATTCGTGTGATTCTGAGGTAGTCACCATAAAACAAGCAGATTGTCAAATGACAGCGGGGAGGGGAAGGAGACCTGGGGGGAGATAAGAGAACAACCGAAGGTCTGGTATGCATGAATATAAGTACAACCAACGAACACAGAACTCTGGGGAGGGAGGGCATGAATGGGAGGGGGGGACAATGGTAAGCTATGTACACATATAATACCTTAATAAAATAATTTTAAAAAAAAGAATCATTGCCCCTGGGGACACCCTTCTAGGTGTCACTCTCTTCCCACCAGCATGGAGAATTTTCGGGTACAAGTGAACCAAACCAGCTTTCGTCCACTGGAATGGTGCCAACACTGTACCTGCACCTCTTTGGCTAGAGCGCTTTGAAAAAGGTTCAGCACAGGCGCGTTTTGGAAGTCTGGCTGGCCTAGGCTGGTCTACAGGTGAGTAAGTATAGGAAATGTGCTTACATGAGTCTCATTCCTAATGAAGTTCCGGAGATCTCCGTGCTTCATGTACGGCAGGACCACCAGCGGAGACCCCTCACTTCGAAGGCAGATTCCCAAGAGTGACAGCACGTTGGGGTGGCTGAAGTCTTTCATGATGATCCCCTCAGTCAGAAACTGGGAAACTTCTCCTATGTCGGTGATCCCTGAGAAATCCAGTAGTGGAGACATCGATTTCATTACGGAACCATGAATACTTTGTCATGTTCAGATAGGGAGAGCGATGGCATATAAAACCATAGGATTAAAAATAAATAAAACCTTAGGTTTCCATCGTGTCCCGCTGCCTCATCCCCAGAGTGTTTTTATTTTTTATTTTTAGAATCCATCTGTGTGAATGATGTCGCCCTGCACTGTGCTTTCAAGTCATCACAGGACACATTTTTGTAAGTGAGAGTCTAGCTCGCAGTCAGTTTGTCTGACACAGACAAGGAGCGGGAAGCTGGCCAGTCCATTCTGTGGTGACCGTTTAGGGCAGGGGCTGGCAACTTTCCTGTGGAGCCAGATAGTAAATCTTGTTTGGCTTCGTGGGTCATATGGTTTTAAAAGCTCAGCTCTGCCATCACAGTGCAGAAGCAGCCACAAGAAAAAAAATGTTTAAGTCTCAATAAACTTTATTTTGAAAATCAGGCGACTGTCCATAGTTTTCCAATCCCTGGACTGGGTGGATTTGAAGATCAATGGTGGTCATATATCTAAACAGACTGTTTTTTTGTTTTTGTTTTTGTTTGTTTCTAATAGTTTCTAACCATTTCCAGATAGAGATCCTGAGGGCTTGACACGAGTCAGCATTAACGAGGAATTAACAAGCTTTAATTTACTAATCTGACTAATGTCAGTCTCAGTGATGATATTTTTTTTACAAACACAATGAATTCTGGAACCAGGAAGCCCAAGAGATCAGTGCACACCAGGAGAGAGGAAGATTCCTGGGTGATAGGATTGTTTTTTGTCAATGGGCAGTAATGCTCTCCTGTGAGGCAAATTTACTGAAAATCATATATAATACACCCAATGTGTAGTTAGGTTTTGTATAAACTGTTCCTTAAATGACCTTGTGATCAGACTTCCAACAAAATCAACCATGTAGAACACTACTTAGCATGAAGATTTACATGTCCAAAAGGCTGAAATAGTTCTGACAATAGCGTATCTTGCAGAGAAACCTTTAACTTGCGCATTTAAGCTTATTATTCCAATATAAATTTGTGAGATAGCTGGTTCACATTTTTCTGGATGCAGCAAGTTGCAAGTACAAATTTGGAAATGTAGAAAAGGCAAGCACATGGACTTGTCATGTGAGATCTGTCAGTAAAGGTGGAGCCAGGGAAATGCTAATATGAGGAGTGCACTGGGTTGTACACGACAGTAATTTATGCCATAATTATGGTCATCAGCAAAGTCTTAGCTTATGCTTGAAAGCAGTGCCTGTTTTTCAAACAAAGTTGCATTCCATTTAAAAAAGAGTTTCTCAGTAATGACTAAAATTTAAAAAAAAATTCTAGCATTAAAAGGAGGGTAAGTTTCACTTGTTTAGGAAGTGTGTTTATGTGGGATATCTCATTCCTCAAAAATGCTGATAAGTGAGATATTACCACATTTACAACTTTTCCATTTTCTGCCAACATGTTTTTTTTTTTTTTTGCCTGTTTGTCTTATTTCGTTTTTTAAAAAAAACTTTTTAGTAGAGGTTGTGGTTAAACAAATAATTATAGTAATGCCTCTGGGTAAAATGAGTCATTATTATTGTATGTGCCAACATGCTTCCAATAGTTTCCATGAATGTCACTTACAAAATAAATATTATAAGTCAAACATAGTTAAGTGATACTCAGCTCATCCAAGACTCATTTCTCCTACACTCTAACTTATGAGAGCCCTCAGATAATTTCTGAGGAGCTATCTCAATAGGAATTTAGGCCAAATTTTCAGCAATAGATCCATAATTCCAGAAGTAGCTGATTTTTCCACAAGGGAAAATCAACATTTAATTATGACCTCTTAGTTTGCAAATTATAAAAGTAACAGCTCAGCCCATGTAGCTCAGTGATTGAGCACTGACTGTAAACCAGTAGGTCACAGTTCGATTCCTGGTGAGGGCACATGCCCGGGTTGCAGTAAGGGGAGTGTGCAGGAGGCAGCTGATCGGATTCTCTCTCATCATTGGTGTTTCTATCTCTCTCTCCCTCTCTGAAATCAATGAAAATATATTAAAAATAAAATGTCACTTACTATTCAAGGATTTCACAGCACAATGAATTTTCTTGTCATTGTTGTCCAACAAAGTCCCATGATATACACACCCAAAATGACCTATATGAAAGAGCGTATTTGGTCAGTGCTGCATTACTTTTAACTATGTAATAATTACTCACTAGGCACTTTGTGATCTTCACTTCCTTTTTTTGTACACGACCAAAATGTACATTATTTTGTCTACTTCTGATGAACAATATTGCTTGTGTGTGTGTGTGTGTGTGTGTGTGTGTGTGTGTATGTGTGTGTGTGTGTGTGTGTGTGTGTGTGAAGGCAGGGTGGGACAAAAGCAAGCTTAGAGTTGTTTGTATGGAAAATAATACAATAATTAATAATACAAGAAAAACTTTGTTTTATGTAAAACATTTTAAAACTATTTTAAGGATCAAATATCATCGTTTAAATATGAAAATAAAGTTTTGCCTACATGAAAGAAATAAAAGAAGCTCTCTCTATATGCCAATAAACCGAAATGAAATAAAAAATGTTATCGTTAGAAATAAGATCAGCATTATAGAGTTAGGATTTCCCCCATTAGTCACCAGTTAATATGTCACCCAGGTTGGCTGAGACGGAAAGGAAATTACTCAAATGAAGCAAATTCACTCTGAGTCATTTCACCCAGCTCTCTCCGGCTTCAGTCACCTCACCTTCCCCACTGTAGCCTTTCATCCAGCGGCAGTAATTCTCCCCGGAGGTGCCAAGTGGCTGAGAGCTGGGTAAGTCATCCATTAATTAATTTCTGCCGCCGGCCAACACTCCCTGAATGCCTCCTATGTGAGTGTCAGGCATTAGTCTACCCTCTTATGATGCAAAGATGGAAAAAAAAAAAGTCTATGATCTCAAGGGCTCACATTCTACCGGGGAAGGCACATATCAATAACAGTTAATATTTATAGAATCATTAATGATTATTACTACATTAAAAGCAATGGTTGCCATTTAGCACCTTTCCTGATAAAAATAAAAAAATAATCTAAATTTATAATGCATAGAACGAGAACATAATTAGTGAGGCTACACTCACACCGGTGCAGTCACTGGAATTTATAGGCTGATGACGGCACTAAATTACTCTGACGTGAAACCTGTTTACCAACAGTGAAGCTACTATTGAGAAAGGGGAGCGGGGAGAAATCTGGAGTGTGTGGCCGAGGAAAGTGCGGGTGCTCTCACAGGAGAAGGGGAAGGCCCGTGCTCCTGGGGGCACATGGTCCTGTTGGCGCGTTCCGCACCATGTTGGCAGGTGCCGGGCCACCTCCTGCAGCGCAGACTGAACGAAAGGGACAGAGACCCTTCCGTTCCAAAGGCAAACGCTTTTTAGGAAAAAAAGGGCAGAGTGCAGTCCATTTCCTGGCTTCTGCTTGGTTCCTCTCCCTGGTAAATATTTCCTGTAAGATGGTGTGCTAGCTATTACTGCTGCGCTGTCTGGCTTACTACAAACACTCCTTTTGGTATAAAGAAACCAGAGTGCATTGTGGATGTGATAGATAATGTTTCAGGCCAGGAGAATGCTATAAAATCCCCATCTTCCCGTGCTGTCCGGCAGTGTAACGCTGACAAACGAGGACTTCCTACAGCCCCTGTTCTCAGAATACTGGAGGGAGGGGAGTGAAAATACTGGAACTGAAAGAACGAAGTTTCAGAAGGAAGCAAACGGCATCTTTTAAGAAATTATAGTTTAATGAGGAAAAAGGTGAGGGAGGAATGTGATTTATTTTCTAGTACATGTGGGAGACTATTGGAAGGCTTCCAGAAACAGGGGCGAGCCCCCACGGACACTGTTTGCAGACCTGTTTTTCTGCAGAACAGAAATCAAGTGCGCTTGTTATCACCGCTCTGTCAGCTGCTTTCACCATTGTCCAAATCCCTAATCTGCAAAGGCAGAAGATAAAGGGCTTGCTGGGAAGCCGCGTTCCACAGAACGCGGAGTGGAAATACTTACCCCTTCCTATGACTTCATTGAAATGCACAATCAGGTTGCTGGGCCCGATCACCACGTGCTGGACGGCCTGGACCAGCTCGGGATTCAGAGCGCTGAGGTCAATGTGCACCGCATCTTGCAGTAACGGACTGGAAATGTCGGAGTCCCCCCCGGTTAGGATGGGGGAGAGGTCCATCAGAGGATATTGCACTTGTCTGCAGGATCCGTTCTGAGATGAGTTCGGATAGTGATCTGCCAGACAGAGAAGAATTATTAGAAAACAATGGCAGAACCTCACCGTGGGGATGATAAGAGGGGCAGAAAACTGAGTAAATAATGAGCCCTGACTTTTAAAATGAAAGAAATGGTGCTTTTTATCAATGAATGAGGCTAGGAAGAATCTTTACAAAGGCACCGGTTTAATAAAAATGGTAAGCTGGGAAAAGATGCTGGCATACATATAAAGTTTTTAATAAATTTCCTTTACATAGATTGAGCATTAACTTTGACATCTTGTTTATTCTCATTTCCTTATACATTTCTCTTTTTATATATGATAAAAATCCCTGTTTGAGGTTTACTTTTAATATATTATATTCTTAAACATGGGAAGCAGCACAAGTAGTCTGCCTTTTGAGCGACTAGTGTTTATTGATGGAGTTAATTAATATTTCTCAAAACCTGCATGGATTCCTGGCCAAGGAAAAATATGCGTAGTGAAATGTTTTACACACACACACACACACACACACACGTATATGTATATGTATATGTATATGTATATGTATATGTATATGTATATGTATATAATGGCTACATTTTTAGAACTGCAGCTTTTTACATTTGTGGTAAATTCTCTGTTGATGATGATGGCAGCAGATTCAGTGTTATCACTGTTGAGAGTGGGTTGATTAGAACTAGAATTGGGTTAGTGTGCCATCCTCATTGCTTGGTTGAGGGCACTTGGAAAGGAATCAGCATTCCATTAATTTGAACCTTGCAATCAAAGCCCTTTAAGAGACTTGGGCAAGGTACTCTATTGCACGGGAAGCCTTTTCATTTCAGGGGTAAGGCATGGGGAGGGCAGGGGGTTGAGAATACATTTCTTAATGCCAAACAGGGCAGAGAGGCCAACAGTTGCTTCCCCCTTTCCACTGGGAATCCATACATGCCAGGGAGAGGGCATCGCATCTACAGCAACGAATCTGAAGGTAAACTAAACAGGGTATTGAACTGTGTTAGTATCTTACATACGAAAAGGCTACTAGGCAAATTGACTGAACCATCGCCATCACGATGGGGGAAGACGCTCAATGCAGGAGCTGCCCCTGGTGGTCAGTGCACTCCCACACTGGGAGCACAGCTCTGCCAGAAGCCGGGCTCATGGCTAGTGAGCGGAGCAGCAGTGGTGGGAGATCCGCCCGCCTCCACAGCAGCACAAAGATGTCCACTGAAGGCGTAGGCCTGCTCTCTGGGGAGCTGGCCTTAACTATCAGTGGGACATCCCCTGAGGCTTCCGGACTGCGAGAGGGCGTGGGTCGGATGGAGGGAGGCCAAGTGCATGAATCTCATGCACCGGGCCTCTAGTATGACATAAGGAAATGGGGAAGGTATAGAGAGGGGGATCTCCACTGGTACCAAAAGATAAACTTGTTTGCAAATGAGGAGCACCAGAACTTGAGAGTGGGACATAAAAAGAAAGTTGATGGTACCCTGCCTACTCTTAACCCCACCGAAGCCTTTTTCCATATTTTCCACATTGAACAGTTCGGTTAATGACAAAGCAATTTGACTGGAGCAGGACATCGCAATAGCGGTTCTAGGAAAGCTTTGGAGGCACCTATAGTTACAGTCGTCATGGCCTGGAAATGAGACAGATAGTGATTACCTAAAGGACAAATGCAGAGCGCCAGGGGAGTCCCAGAAATGTTGGATGGGTGACAGGAGAAGAGGGCCTGGCTAGCTGCCTGTTCCCTTGATCCCAGAGTCAAATTCCCCAAAACCCTCTCCAAGGGAGAAAAACTGCAACTGAGCGCCTCCAAATTCTCAGTCCCCTCCCCTTCACTTCTCAAATCTTTGCATTGAAAGACCAGGGTTCTACATATAAGGGGCACTGAGATTGAGTGAAACCCTTGGTGAATTTCAGGGGAAAAAAAGTCCCCTGGCAAGGAAATTCTGTTGACCCTCGGGTTAAGTTCAAACATAGGCACAAACCACTAAGCCATTAGTGTGTGACTCTGGTGCAATGCCACTGCGAACACCAGGTCTGCATGAAGGACTGGTGAAGAGGCGAGACATAGAGGAAAGTTTTACAGCTGCCTCTTCATTAGGGGCTGGCTGTGTGTTTCCTTTTTCTCTCTGGGCGACCTTCTTCTGCCTGTTTTAGTTTTCATGTTTCCGGGAAGCAGGCTCAATGGAGGAAAGGAGATGAGAGACGGAACTCAAGCTTCTTAGCAATGCTGATAGAGGTTTGGTGAGTAATGAAGTTGAAAGAAGATTAAGTAAGCTTTTGATTTTCTAAATTACTTGTGAATTTTAATGATCTTGGATTAGAGCTATGAAAGGTGAGTATCTATACATATATAAAAGACTAAGTGACCGACCAGCCATCCATCTGACCATCTGGCCGGTACACATGACGTGTACTGGCAATTTAAAAACAAACGTTGACTCGCACATGCGCAAGACATATTAAGATATTTTGTATTTTAATGTTATAATACTATCTATATTTATAAAAGGCTAAGTGACCAACTGTCCGTCCATCTGTCCATCCGACCAACTGGCTGGTACATATGATGCACACTGGCAATTTAAAAATAAATGCTGACTTGCCCATACACGATACATATTGAAATATTTTGTATTTCAATTTTATAATACTATATTGTATATACTATTTTGACATGTAATTTTTATAGCAACGTAACTACTGCACAAATCTTCTAATTAACTTCCTTTCAATGTGCATGAATCTGAGCACTGGGCCACTAGTAAGACAACAGAAGGTCTAACTTTCAAAACTATAAACCAGATTTGATTTATCCATGTTGTTAAGGCTATGGATTTATTAAAAAAAGACTTATAAATGTATATTTAGAGAGAAAGAAAGGGAAAGGAGGGAGAGAGAGAGAAACATTGATGTGAGAGTGTAACGTGGAGTGGCTGCCTCCTGCACATGCCCTGACCGGGAATTGAACCAGCGAACCGCCAGGTACACAGAATGATGCCCAACCAACTTAGCCACATGGGCCAAGGCAGGACATGGATTTTTTAAAAGGCAAATGGAATCAGGTGGGCAAAGGCAATATTTATGTGTATCTCTATAAAACTAATATAAACTTCAAAATATAAGAGAAAGTAAGGTTTAAAATTAAAGTGTTAACTGCCTTATTGCTTTTGTACTTGTTTGGAGGAACAACCTCTAACTTTTCCTGTATCCACAACTGTCTGTGACTCATTTTATTTGTCCAATGGTAAATATTCAACCAGGGAAATCCTTGTATTTGACTCATGTCCTGTAACTTCTAAAGATAATGGAGCAGATACAATACAGACATTTTGCTTTTTTTACCAGGAGATTTTAAATAAAAAACATTGTGAAATGTGCTGGTTAACCTAACCGATATTAAGCTTAGTGTTTTTGCAAAGCAGAAGATGCTAACCTCTCCTGTTTAAAACTCATATGTGAAGGTTTTTATTGAATAAGACTAAAAAATATATTGAAGTCCTGGAGTGCTGTGGGTAAAAGGCTGTGTACTAACAATTCACTGAGAATCCTTCAAAGGAGCACTAAGTTATAATTTAAATGTTTGAGGATCAACATTTTGAGGTAAAAAATATAGCAGTGCCAAATTATATTTAAATAAGTATAAAAATAAATAGATATAAACTTTGTATTTTATCTTTTTCTGGGTTGTTAAAGAGCACCTCACAATTTCTTAACATTGCACTGAGATGATAAACACCTTATCTTTACTCAAATTATTTTAAAATTAATCTTCTTACAGATTAAAAAGTACAAGTTGGAAGTTATGAAAACAGTCATGGGGATGCAAAATATAGTCATAGGGAATATAGTCAGTGATATTGTAATAACTATATAGTGTCAGGTGTGTATTAGATTTATTGGGAGGATCCCTTCAAAAGGTATATAATTATTTGACCACTATGCTGTACACCTAAAACTGATATAATATTGAATGTGAACTGTGCTTGAAATATCTTTTTTTGAGAGAAGAGAGCTTAAAGACTGAAAATCTAATATAATGTATACATGAGTACATTTAAAAATAAGAGCCCAGTAATTCTATGTCAGATTAAATACTTCCTTGGCCAAAAAAAAAAAACAACACACAAATATTTCTTTTATCTATACTAATGAAAGGGTAATATGCTAATTAGACCAGATATCTTCCGGATATCCTTCCAGACAAAGCCATAGTGGTGGGGGCTGAAGCAGAGGCAGTTAGGGGCAATCAGGCCAGCAGGGGAGGGCAGTTAGGGGGTGATCAGACTGGCAGGCAGGCAGACGAGCGGTTAGGAGCCAGTGGTCCCAGGCTGTGAGAGGGGTGCCCAACTGCCGGTGTAGGCCTGGTGGGATCTGGTCTAAACCAGCAGTTGGACATCCCCCGGGGGGTCCCAGATTGGAGAGGGTGCAGGCTGGGCTGAGGGATCCCCCTCTCCCCAGTGTATGAATTTTGTGCACTGGACCTCTAGTATTTTTATAAAAATATAAAGGAAAACCCCAAAATAAACAACAATGCCACAAACCCACTGAGGTGTTTGTTTAGGTATTTCTCAGAACAATAAACTGGAACATACCTTCTGGAAAAGTAGCCCGGTAGTCTACAGATTCATTTGAAACCATTTCTGTAGTTGGGCTCACACTTCGGGCACTTACAAGCCTATCCAGATGAGGGGTGTGTACGCTTGCATCATAGCGAACAAAGTCACTGCCCAGACCTGAAAACGGAGAGAGAGAAAGAGCTCGTTAAAGGCTTGGCTACCAGAGGTCACAGCGGACCTTGACTGACGGGTAAGAATCCATAGGTCTTATGGATTGCATATACAACAGCACGCATAAACTTACAATTTTAAACTGTAATGATTGCATTCTTAAAGTAATTCCTTAAAATGAACAATTTAAAAAAAATGTACCTTTACTGTGCTTCCTCCTTTTCAGCCACAGGAAAAGCCCAAGTAATAATATGAGTATTGTTGATATTGTGACGCCACCAACAATCAATCCTGTGAAGTTCTGATCTGGTTGAACAATCACTTTTCCAAGGACAGTTGAAGAGACTGCTTGCTTCCACTAAAAATGACAGAGGAGAGCCAAACTTAGCTGGCTGTTTTAGATAGCTATAAACTATACCACACAGGTTGAAGCACAGTCTCTGTGGGCCCCAGATAACACCTGGTTATTACTGTTCCATAAGCGGCATGATTGCCTTCGGAGTAATAAGACATTCCTCAACGCTGCTTCAGTGTTTTAATGGGTAGGGGCTAATAATCTCTGAGGTACTTATATAATAGTTAGCTGTTTGTACCTGTAACTAGGTATTAGGAATAAAAAAATAAATACAAACAATCTTTGATCTCAAGTAACTGAGATATAAAAGGGAGATAAACACATAAAGAGATGATTATAATACAATGTGATATATCCCATATATGTATAAATGAATAGTAAAAAACAGAGACAATAGGATATTAATTCTGTCCTACAGGATGGGAAGAAGTCAAAGGACACTTACCCTAAGGAGTAAATAATCATTATTATGGGACAATAAAGCCTTAAAATGTTTTAATATCAGTTTGGATACACAGAGGAAATCTTAGAGGTCCCTTCCATCTCTAACATTGTATAATTTTTAGGATTTATGGTCCTTCTAAATTCTAAACTATGATCTCATAATTCAGCCTTAATTTTCTATTTTTTTGGTAGTTTTCCATTTCATAACTTTTTAGAAGATTTCAGAAACCCTTTACAAAGCACTCACTCTTGGATAAACAAAATGTGGTACATCTATACAATTGAATATTCAGCTTGGTATATCCATACAATGGAATATTCAGCCTTAAAAAAGTAATGAAGTTCTGACACATACTATAACATGGATGAACTTTGAAGACATACTAATAAAATAAGCCAGAGCCCTAGTCAGTTTGGGTCAGTGGATAGAGCATTGGCCTGCAGTTTGAAGGGTCCCAGGTTCTGGGCAAGGGTATATGCCTGGGTTGCGGCCTTGATCCCAGTAGGGGGTATGCAGAAGGCAGCCAATCAATGATTCTCTCTCATCATTGATGTTTCTGTCTCTCTCGCTTCTACCTTCCTCTCTGAAATCAATAAATATATGTTTAAAATAAGCCAGACACAAAAGGACAAATGGTGTATGATTTCACTTATATGAAATATCTAGAACAGGCAAATTTTTAAAGACAGAAAGTAGGTTAGAGGTTACCATGGGCTGGGAAGAGGAGGGGATGTGACGTATGTGGCTCCAGTGTTCTTTTTGGGTGATAAAAGACATCTTAGCATTAGCTAGGGGTGTGGTTACCTGGACAATAGCGTGAATGTAATTAATGCCATTCAATTGTGCACTAAAAATGATTAAATGGCAAAAATTGTTATGTATATATTTTAATACAAGTTTAAAATACTAATAATGTAATTACCCCAAACCAGTTTAAATATGTGAACTGTATGGTATGTGAGTTGATCTCAATAAAGCTCTTCAAGAAAAAAAAAAGGATGCAAAAAATAAAATCATTCACTCTGATTCCAGGTTATTAATTTAGTTGTCTGCATGAAGAAGTTACTGTAAAAATAGTTGAAATGTGTGAACTGTATGATATGTGAGTTAATCTCAATAAAGCTCAAGAAGAAAAAAAGAATGCAAAAGAAATCATTCACTTTGATCCCAGATTATTAATTTAGCTGTCTACATGAAGAAGTTGCTGTAAAAATAGTTCAATTTCTATTTTATTTTGTCCAGTGAATACACACACATTCTTTTGCTTATGAGGCCCATGCATTTGATATCAATGTGGAAGGCAACAAGATGTTGGATCTGGCCTGGTAGGGTGGTCAGAGCTAGGGGCAGGGGCAACCTTGAATACGTCCTTACTCATGCCTGGACCAGATTTTGGCAAGAGTATGGCATGACGCAGAGGGAGGGTGGCTGGGAAGGACTTTTGAGATCTACCCCCTCAAGCTGGGGAAGGAGACAGTGCAACAAAAACCTCACTATTTCTAAAATAACAACCACGAATCAAGGCTGAGCTGATGAGCCAAAGCTAACACACAAATGAGTTTAATGACTTATTTTAAGCTTGCGAGTGACATAATTACACCAGCATCTTTATTTACATCATGAGAGGAACGCAGGAATCCCACCTCTATATTTAGCTCGCTGTTCAGTTTCAGCAGGTCATTGGGGACCGTGCATAAAACAGCTTCAGAATGTGAGTGGATATTCTCACAGCTCTTATTACCAACTTTTAACACTTCGCCTTGAACTGCTTCAGGGTCAATGTCATTTCCCTGGAAGAAAGAAAAGAGGCTGTTAACACTTCACAGTCTTGCAGGAAACACTAACAATTGTGAGGGAACGTAAATACACTACAAACACAGGCCACGCTGTTTGCCAAGGCACATGAAACTCTGTGTCTGATACTCCTCTCATGGGAATTCTGGGCGGCTGAAAGAAAGCACGATCATTTCAGGGCAGGAATAGTTTAGGAATCACAGCATGTAGCTTTCCACCGAATTGGATGTTAGAGAAAAGGAAAGAGAACTTTGGTTCACATCCTTACATCTAATGACCTCTTAGCCATAATCACCCCATTCATGCTTTCAGGGGGTTGATGGCTGGCAAAAAGCAAGCAAGACAGAGTCTTAGCTGTGGTGCTGCCTAATGCAGGGAAACTCAACGTGGGCTTCACTTTGAGAATCACAATGAGGATTGTACAAAATACTGGTGCATCGAGGGACTCTGATTTAACTCATCTGTTAATATATTCCTGACGTCCTTGAGTTGGGCAGTTTCCTTTCATCCTTCTCGCACAGTTAAATCCTATACAGAAGTGAATTTATTGTTGAAGGAATTCCTGTAAGGTGCCATGTGACCCTCATTAGGATTTGAGAGCCTGGCTACATTATTTTGAACAATTAATTATATACACTGAGTGGCCAGCTTGTTATGATCTCTGAACGCATAATAGTCTGGCCACTCAGTGTATATCATCATATATAATAAAAGGCTAATATGCAAATTGTGCCCTCAACCAGGAGTTCCACAGGCAGGCAGGCTGGCCAACCGCCCATGTCTCCTCCCTCTGGGCAGGCTGGCTGGACCCCACCCATGCACAAATTCATTGCACTGGGCCAATATATATATATATATATATATATATATATATATACACACACACATACATACACACAGAATGCACTGAATGGCCAGATTGTTATGCATTCAGAGATCATAATAATCTGGCCACTCAGTGTATTTACGTGAGGATTTGAAAAATTATTCAATTTGACATATTTAGCTAACTGAAGTTGCCATCAGGCATTTATAAGATATTAACGTTTTTTGAAGAAACCAACCACGAGCATGGGAAAGAAGTGAAAACAGAGGGGTGATCTCTCACCTCCACAATTAATGAGCATAGTTATTTATTCAAAAGCCATTCCTTGGAAGACAGGTATATCAAAACACATCACTACTTTCCTCAGGCCAACGAGCAGCCAGCAGAACTGCAGCAAACGCTGCTCTGCTCTTCACGACCTCTAATCCCTAGCAAACGGCTTCCCTGTCTCACGTGGGTCCTCACAGACTGGTAGGTCAGACGTTACTTTGGGAAAAGAGGCTGTAAGAAAACACTTCTTTCCAACATGAACCTGGAGTTTAAGAAAAAAGAGAGACAAGCAAACTCTATCTTTACACTGTTTCCAGGGGCGCTACATGTACTCCACTGAACCAGGCCAGCGCACGGGGCAGCTCCGCATGGAAGCACATACATCTAATGGGCCACTTTGGGGCTTCAATGACAACTTGCCGGTTAGGCTGAGGAGGGCTAAAGGGGATATTGGAGGGGACTCAGGGAATGATAAAGAAAAAGATGAAAGAGCTGGAGGACGTGATTTATGAGAGAATGACTACAATGTGTCTTGCTTGCTTAGGGAATGAATACCAGCAGCTGGGGGAAGGGAGGGAGGGACACATTGCACTTACAGCCCCCACACTCCGTTAGACTCAGGCCCTCCTTGGAGGTCGCATAAAGGCTTCTCTGAAACAAAAAGAGACCCCACAGCCACACAACGGCACCCCCTTTCGTCTGTGCCTGCCACGGAACACAGGATAAGCAGTGACTTACATGAGAAATCACTGTTAGCTTTGTATTTTCAGTAATTACCTTAAAGGTCTACAACCCAAGATGTCACCAGAGTGATCCTGGCAGCCCACTACCCTATAGCAGAGGGGCCCGCGTCAGAAAACCAGGAATAGTTGTGGGCTACTTTTTATCATTTAAAACAAACATAGCTTCATGGAGCCATGGGAAAAAGGTATATTTTTTAGAAGTTTTATCATTTACTTTTTCATTATTTAATACTAGAAGCCCAATGCACAACAATTCATGCAAGAATGGGCCTTCCTTCCCCCAACTGCCAGCACTGGCTTCCCTCCAGCGCCCAGGACCCCGGGCTGCTTCCCTCCTCCAGCCACCCGCAGGCACCTGGGACCTGGGCTGGCTCCCCTCCAGCCCCAGCTTCGTCAGGAAGGACGTCTGGAATGACGTCCGGTCTAATTAGCATATTACCTTTTATTACTATAGGTTAAGTATTATTGAATAGGAGAACACACATAAAACTGGTTCAGGTTTTCAGTCACTGAAATGGCAGTATATGAGTTTTAAATAAAGCAACATATTGTAGAAGAAACTTTCTGGTCTTTATTCCCCTACACACACACATACATAGCAATTTAGAAGTACAATGACCTCATTTTATCTTGTAAAGACATTTTCCCGAGGTAGCTCTTCTTGTCATTCCTGCTTTACGCTTTGAGAAGCAAGGCTCAAGAAAGGACTTAGTCACGAAGCCAATAAAATTCCATTCAATACAGTATCTCCTTACCATCTGCTGTGTGTCAGACACATTCTTTTTACTGAGAAGACGAAGATAAGAGTGTCTTCCTCTCGCTGTGATGGTAAAACGAATGCCTTTCTAAAGTGAAAACTAATTACTCCCAATATATAATATCAGGATGATGCTCGCTCCCTTTTCTCTCCAACTCTGGTGTGGTGTGAAACCACCACAGCCTCTTTCGTTGTAGCCAAGGAATGCTCACATGCACGGCTGCTGGAGGAGCAGGAATTCCTCCTGACAACAAACGGAGATAATCCCATTCCATACACACGATGCTCCCCGTGGCGCTCTCACTGATGGATACATACTCCACACTTAGGTTTTAAATGGCAATTGAATAAGCACTTTAAATAACAGTGTGCTTATTTGTCCTTTCTTTTTTTTAAAAAAAATATATTTTATTGATTTTTTACAGAGAGGAAGAGAGAGGGATAGAGAGTTAGAAACATTGATGAGAGAGAATCATTGATCAGCTGCCTCTTGCACACCCCCTACTGGGGATGTGCCCGCAACCAAGGTACATGCCCTTGACCGGAATCGAACCTGAGACCTTCCAGTCCACAGGCCGACGCTCTATCCACTGAGCCAAACCGGTTTCGGCTGTCCTTTCTTTTGATACAAACAGTCCACTGCTTGTCCGGAGGAGGCCTTTTCTTTTCTAATGCTTTGCTTTCTTTTGTTTCTGTCCTGAAAAGAGGCCGAGGTTTTAATGTGCTCAACTTTAGAGACCGACAAAGGGTTAAGTTGCTGTCACACAAATATTCTCTTATACTTCAGATTTCCTCTTGTTCGTAAGGAAAATGCAGGATGGGAAAAGACTCAACCATGATACCAAAACAGCCTCCCTAACCTGGCCCCTCCCCCAGGGCGCCACTCGGTGACATGACAGGTGCTCTGCCGGTTGGAGAACAGAGCACTCTGCATATGAGCAAAGGAAGAAAGCGGTTGTGCCTGTTTCCAGCAGCCTGTGGGCCATCTTGGGAACGGCTTTCAAAGGCTGAGGAGGATGTCAAATCATATTTTTCTTGGTCCAACAATTTTGTAAGACATTGAAAAATGGGTATTTAATTTACAGAAAAAGAAGTTTTCTCCATATAAGACTGTGCCTAGATGAACAGATAAAGAAGCATTTATCTCTAATCCTTCCATCATAGACACGGGAATGGAAAAATAGAGTTTATCGGGGCATAAAAAATTTTGCAAATAAACTTTTGTTCTCATCAGGAAAAACCAAATGGAATCCTTCAAACGACAAACCCGGTAATTGTTGAAAAGCAAAAGGCCCCACTAGTTTAGTTGAGAAAGAAAGAAAGATTAAAGCCTTTCCTCCCTTTATAAAACTAATTAATGAAGCAGATGAAAGAGCTTCCTTGTGGCAAACATGTCGCTCACGGAAGCAGGCCTCCGTTCGATTTCATTCTGGGCTTGCTTAATTATTGTGCAAAACACAATTGCGAGGTTAGTAAACTTGTATGAGTTTGAACATGTGCGTGGGTTTAGCTGGAGAGAAAATCGTGTCAAAAAAGAAGAAAAGTTTCTGTTGAAACGCATGATGATGTAAGAGAACTTATATTGTACTTAAACAGGAACTACCCTATCCTATTACTTTGTGTTTGTTCATATTTGCACCCAGGCTGTCTTTTAGGGAAAACATTATTGACTAGCCGAAACTGGTTTGGCTCAGTGGATAGAGCATCCGCCTGCGGACTGAAGGGTGCCAGGTTCGATTCCAGTCAAGGGCATGTACCTTGGTTGTGGGCACATCCCCAGTAGGGAATGTGCAAGAGGCAGCTGATCGATGTTTCTCTTTCATCGATCGATGTTTCTAACTCTCTATCCCTCTCTCTTCCTCTCTGTAAAAACTCAATAAAATATATATATTTTAAAAACACACAGACATGATTGTCTAAAAGTAACCACTGTGGCTCAGTTGGTTGAGCATGATCCCAAGCCCGAGTCTCCAGTTCGATTCCTTGTCCTGCCCAGGTTGGGAGCTCAATTCCCCTCTCCCTTCCTCTCTCTGAAATCAATAAAAACACATTAAATACATATACACACAGTCCTTGGGCTACGTTGAACTTGACGTACATTGTTTGGTGGTTACATCGCCATCTCCCATTTATTTATTTAAAAAAAAGTTCGGTCATTTCGACGTATGTACATACATATGTGCTTTATGTTTTATATTATTTATTTACCACAAGTAAAGGTAAGGAATGGTTATCTTTCTTTTAAATTTTTTTTTCTGTTTCACTTCATTACTGCTGTGTATGTGCTCCATGTGAGTGACGTAGGTGCTTATGTAGGTGGGTTCCGACTTACGGTGAAAATCGTGTTACCTTGTGCCACAGGAACGGATCTATGACATAACCAGAGGACCTACTGTACATTAAAAAGCATATTAAATAAAACATGTTGAAGGACAAATAGTGTGTTGTTTCTAGTAAAAGGCTATATAGGTAATAAAAACGTTGATCATTTTGCCTGTTTTATTACTATTTGAAGTAAAATGATTGAAGCGACATAAGAGTGCTGTATTCTAGCCACTATTTCATCACTTGTCAAGTCACTCAACCTCTCTGGGCTTTACTATTCTTTGTTTGCCACAGGCTGGAGTAGAAAAGATAATCTGCTATTCTCAAATTACATTATAGTTAGAGGCTAATATATTCCTAAGGTAGAGGAAACCCAGCTCCATTTATAATTCACATTAGAGATGATTATTCCCAGACACAAAATTGCAAGCATTTAAGGAAGTACAGAACTACAATTGGTGCGTTTATTCTCACGGAACTTAAATTTTATCTTATAACTAGAGGCCCAGTGCACTAAATTTGTGCACGGGTTGGGGTGGGTCTCTCAGTCTGGCCTGTACCCTCTCTAATCCAGGACCCCTTGGCGATGTCTGATTGTTGGATTCGGCCTGATCCCGCAGTTGGGCCTAAACTGGCAGTCAGACATTCCTCTCACAATCCAGGACTGCTGGCTCCTAACAGCTCACCTGCCTGTTGGCCTGATCCCCCTAATTGCTCTACCCTGCCAGCTTGATTCCCCTAACTGCTCTCCCCTGCCAGTTTGATCACCCCTAACCACTTCTGACTCGGCCGCCACCACGTTGGCTTTGCCCGGAAGGTCATCCGGTCTAATTAGCATATTACCCTTTTATTAGTATGGATGAGCTCATTTCAGTGCTCAGGAAAATACGTACAAGACACTGACAGGATATGTATCACAGGCAGCCTATTTAATAGATTAGTGTCCCACATTTACTACTTTTTAATATAACACAAAAAAGAGTTGATAAATATGTTTCATTAGAAAGCAATTCATGATTATACTTACCTTTTAGTCCTAAGCCAACAAAAAATGTATTTTTCAGAGCTTAGATAAGATAATGATCAACCAAGTACAACAATTCTATTCACATAGCTATGAAATCAATTAAGTGCTACTGGTGATTTAAGAGGATATTTTATGCGTTTCTTACCTTAATTTCCAGTACATTTCCATTGCCTATTGAGATCATCACTGGCTTTTCAAAAGGCTTAAAGACAGGATTATGTACATAAATGAGATCGAAGTATTTGGAATGAATCCCATCTAACATGAAAAATGCTTTAGTTTTCAGGGGGAGCTTCAGATTCAGCTGTTGTAGTGAAGGAGTTGTACAGCAGATTATCTCTGAATTAGAGCGATGTTGACATGCCTATAGTAAGACACAATTACCCACTGTAAGCAGAATATGGCTTGACGACATCAATAGCAACTTTCACATTTCACTGTTTCAGTCAATCAATTGATTTATTTGGACTCACCTGGGCACCTCCAAACCCTGCACAAGTAGTAGCCATCTGCAGACGGCTTTGTAGTTCATGCTGGGTGGCCCCTGGCAGAATAGAGGTGCAGCTGACCTTGGGGCCCCAGAGCTGATGCACCTAGTGGACAGGTTGAAGCCTCACCACCCAACAAGTGACACACTCAAGGGGTGGACTCAATTGGCACCAGAGCCCCACGGAAGTAAGTCCTGCTCTGTGGGGTAGGCCCCTGAACATTTCATCCTCCACCATGGTTGGAGATCAGTGGCTGAAGCCTGGGAGAAAATCCCTCCCCATTGACATGCCAATAGCAATCAAGGCTCAACTACAAGAGGAGGGTGCTAACATGGGGAGAGGGTACACCTTGAGTGCTTACCTTGAGTGATTAGGTAAGATGTGCCATTGGACCCTACAGAACACCTACTACACAGGGCCACTCTCCCAAGCCTGGGAGATGTAGCAGCTCCTCCTAATACTTAGAAACAAATATAGGAAGCTGACAAAATAAGGAGACAAAGAAACATGCTCCAAATGAAAGAACAGAACTAAAAACCAGAAAGAAAAATATCTAAACAAAATGGAGACGAGCAATCTACTAGATGAAGAGTTCAAAACACTGGTTCTAAGGATGCTCAATGAACTTAGTGAGAACCTCAACAGTATAAAAAAGGACCAGTCAGAAATGAAGGATGCACTAATTGAAATGAAGAGTAATTTACAGAGAATTAACAGTAGAGTAGATGAAGCCAAGAATAAAATCAGAGATCTGGAAAATAAGGAAGCAAGAAAACAAACAAAAACCACCCCCTATCCCCTATCAGAACAGCAAAAAGAAAAAAAAAAAGTGAGGATAGTGTAAGGACTCTCTGGGACAATTTGGGAGTACCAATATTCGCACCATGCCAAATACTTTTGGGGTGCCAAAAGAAGAGAGAGAACGCAAAATATTGAAAACCTATTTGAAAAATAATGATAGTAAACTTCCCTGCCTGGTTAGGGAAATAGATATACAAGCCCAAGAAGTGTAGAGAATCCAATACATGAGGAATCCAGAGAGGCCAACACCAAGAGACATCATAATTAAAATGTCAAAGGTTAAAGATAAAGAGAGAATCTTGAAAGCAGCAAGAGACAAGAAGTTAGTACTCTACAAGGGAGCTCCCATACGACTGTTAGCTGTTTTCTCAACAGAAACTTTGCACTCCAGAAGGAATTGGCAAGAAATATTCAAATTGATGAAAAGTAAGGACCTACCAAGATTACTCCACTCAGCAAAGCTATCATTTAGACTCGAAGGATATAGAACTTCCCAGAAAAGAAAAAGCTAAATGAGTTTATCAGTACCAAACCAGTATTATATAAAATATTAAAGGGTCTTCTTTAAAAAAAGAAAGAAAAGAAAAACACATACATATCTATTAATAATTGAATCTAAAAACAAAATAAATGAACACATACAATAGAAACAGACTCATAGATACAGAGACCATTTTGATGGTTGCCAGATGGGAGAGGGGGTGGGGAGAAGTGTGAAAAAGGTGAAGGGATGAAGAAGTACAGATCGATTGTTACGGAATAGTAATGGGGATGTAAGGTAGAGCATAGGGAAGATAGTCAATAATATTCTAATAAGTATGTATGGTGTCAGATGGGTGAGATTTATTGGATGATCGCATAGTAATTTATGCAAAGTCTAATCATTGGGGTAATACACTGAAACTAATATAATAATGTATGTCAACTCTAACTGAAAAATAAAACAATAATAAAAAATGTGTAATTTTTGAAAAAACACACACGCCATCATTTAACTTTGTAATGTTGAAGAACACATTTTAAAAAAACAAAACAAAATAGAAGCAAAGTTGTCTAAACAATGCAGTCTTCAAAGAAACACAGAGTTTTACTTGCTCAGAATCAACTATGTTGCTCTATCTGAAACTGGCTCACCCTCCATCACTTCATTTTTCTGAAGAAGAAAAGGACAGTCTCCGGGAAGGACCGTTTTCTTGTTTAGGAAACAGCCACGACAGAGAGGGAGTTGAACTCTGTGCCAGTACCTCACAGCTCTACATCACGTTGTGAGAATCAGGGCAAAATTCTTACTTGGAAACTCAGTGTCCTCACTTAGGAAGTAAGATTAAAATGTCGTTAACAAAATACTTTCAAGGTGGGTCTCATATGATCCTCACAATAACCTTATGAGGTAGGTGCTCTGATCACCCTCATTTTATGGGCGAAGAAGCAGCTTTTTAAGCTTACATCATCGGACCAGGTCACACAGCTTTGCGTGGCAGAGTGAGGACCATAAATCGTAGGCCACTGGCTCCAAATTCACTGCCTTAACTTCCATGCGACAAGCACTGCTTTTTGCTCACTCTACAATCTTTGCCGGTAAATCTTTTCCTATGCTCTCTGTTTTACAAAGGCTTTGCTATTATTTTCCCATGCCCTTTCACCTCTCAACTCAAATCTTCCCCTTTGGAATTCTGATTTATGGAGAATTGGAAAATGTGGTTTCCTCTTGATTGTGCTTAGACTAAGTCAGTAACATGAAGTGACACATTTAAGGTTAAATGTTTGCAGCCCTGGCCAAGTGGCTCAGTTCTTAGAGCGTCATCCAGATATGCCAGGGTTGCAGGATCATCCCCAGTCAGGGCAAATACAGGAAGCAAGTGGTGAATGCATAAAAAAGTGAAACAAGCCAATGTTTCACTCTTTCTCTCTCTCTTTAAAAATCAATCAATAAGTATTAAAAAAAAGTTAAATGGTTGAGATTTTTCCCTCCAAGGAAAAGACAAACAAGTAACATCCCTTAGATTTATTTTTCTTTGATAAATAGAGTGGGAGATAAACCACTTACTTATGCCTGAAATAGAAAACGGACTCAGGGTATACATAAAAAGCACTGACAAGCTTGGCCGGTGTTGCTCAATGGTTGGGTGTTGACACATGAACCAGGTCACTATTCAATTCCTGGTCAGGGCACATGCCCTGGAGGCAGCCTATAGATAATTCTCTCTCATCATTGATCTCTCTCTCTCTCTCTCTCTCTCTCTCTCTCTCTCTCCCTACCCCTCATTTTCTCTGAAATCAATTAAAACATATTTTTTAAAAAGCACAAACAAAATTGGGTGATATTTTCTTTTAAAAATAATTTAAAAAATCATCCTATATTTAAAGTGTATGCTGTAAGTAAATATAGAAAACAGATAACTATATTATAAATAAAATCATTTAATTTTATCTTAAATTCATATTATAATGCTGAAAGCAATTTATTCCTATCATCCTGAAAATAGAAATGAACAATTTTACTGCTATCACAATAATTCTCTATATAACAACAAGAACTTTGAAAACTATACAATAAACGGTTGGCTTTTGAGACATAATGTACATAAATTAGCATACTTTTTGTTGAGTAGGTTATTAGTATTTTTACTTTTAAACACTTGAGTTTATTGGATTTAATGTTATTGTGGCTGGATTGATATGTCTAAACTAGAGGCCCAATGCACAAAATCGTGCAAGGGGTTTGGATTTCACAGTCCTGACTTCGTTTGGACAGTCGTTCCGCTGTTCGGCCGTTCGGTTGATTTGTATATTACACTTTTATTATTATAGATCAGACCTGACCAAACGTTTTAATTGTTAAATAATGAATGAGTTCAATTAATCATGGCCAGCTTCAAATTCTATAAGCAGAGGGAACATGGAAGGAATACATCTCTTTATGAAGTAGTTTTCACAAACAATAATCAAACAGACTCACTGAATTTTTCATTCTTGTCCAATTCTAATGCATAGCTCAATTGTACTAGGAATACGTTTGTCGATAAAACAGCAGAAGTTCACATTTCCAGATATGTAAACAGAATTTTTATCTTCTACCACTGTTGGGACATGTCACTCTTATGTCACACACATAGGAGGTTTTTAATAAATATTTGGTTACAAATGGATGAAGAAAGCTAAGAGGGGCTCTCTCTACCTGTTATTAAAATGCTGGTGAGAGAGAAGAAAGGAACTTTAGCCATGTTTTAATAACAGGCTTGGTGTAAATTAGATAAATTTATAATTTCACAGATTTCTACTTTAAAAAGTCACATGCCAACACCAAAGAAGGTTACTGTTATTCCTATTTGGGTAATAATGTTATATCTGGCTGTGAAGAATCGGTGTCCCTTAAATTAATAGCAGTGGTATTCTTTGTGGCCATGTGTGAGGACTGGTTTCAAAGCTCTCTTCTTCATACGGTGACTCCCTGGAGTATAATCTCTCAGAAATATGATAAGAATCTAATAAAACTCTCTAGAGGTGATGCAATGTGGCTGATTGAGAAGGTCAAGAAAAATTTCATTTGAGGTGACCTTATTGTTTGGTGATCTGGCTCGACATTTTTAGCCCCAAATTGGTTTTTGTAATTAAAGAACATTGTGGCCTTAGTTTTCAAGAAATATTGGATGGGCAATCTAAAAGAAAGTGCTATAATTCAATCTATCACCTGCCCGATCAAGACCCTGCCTGGGAGGGGGCACTGAGAATTTTCATGCTGAGTGAGTGCACAAGCCCAACTAGATGATGCTATTTTTATATGAGAGAAAAACAACGAAAATGTGAAATTTCTGTAAGAACTCCAACTTCCTTTAGGTCTAAACTAAAATTACCATTGTAATGTGACCTATATAAATGGTTAGAACAAAACAGGTCCATCACTCTTAAGGAGGCATTCGGTTAAAATTTTGATTGGCTTTACAAATAAAAGGAAAGGTGAAGAAATAACAAACATACTCGAGGACATATGTATTCTAATGCTCTTTCTCATTACTTGGTAATATTCCAACAAAGGGACTAGAAGAATGGCAAGAAGTGGTAAGAAGTGATTTTAGAGAAACGTGTGCCTGCCGTTTAGAAGGAAATGGATGATACTGCAAGATTGAAGACGTTACCCCTGGGTTTTATTAGAGCAAAAGGGTTGATGTTCTATGGTGCATTAAAAAAAAGGGGGGTGGGGTGGGTAGGAACATGCAATAAACTGAATATTTGTGTCTCCGAATTTGTATGTTGGGACCCTAATCCCCAATGTGACAGCACTGGCAGGGCCTTTGGGAGGTAATTAAGTCATGAGGGTGAAGTTCTCATAGGTGCCCTTGTAAGAAAAGACTAGAGAGCTCCCTTTCTCTTTCTCTCTGCCTCCCATGTGAGGTCACACTGAGAAGGTGGCCTTGCACACACGAGGAAGAGTGTCCTCACCAGACACGCACATGCGCTAGCACCTTGATCTTAAACTTCCAGGCCTCCAGAACTGTGAAACAAATGTTTGCTGTGTCGGCCATCCAGTCTATGGTATTTTTTTGTAGTACCCATAGCACCCTGAACTCACTGAGACAGGAAATAACGGGGTTTGTATTTACAAAGACTATCTTTAAAGACACTGCCTCCAGTGAGTAATCATCCCTTGTAGCTAGACATTGTGTGTGTGTGTGTGTGTGTGTGTGTGTGTGTGTGTGTGTGTTTTACAATGCTAGCCTAAGACTATATGATTTTAGTTGTTGGGTGGAAAATGCTATTTGGCCCACACTGCAAGGGAGGTAGCTAGCAGACATTAAAGGCAAGCTGAAATGTCCTATGAACCGTGAAAGCCAGACGCAGAACTTGAAGCACAGCCATCACTCAAAGGACTTACCACTGTGAAGTTCCGTCCTGCTTCACGCACATTGATCACCATCCTCAGGACACTGACTGAATCCAGGTTTTTCCCAACCCCTGTGATGGTGCTCCCGCCACTGGCAAAAGAAAATAGACAAACAGCAACGCTGAGAGGGTTTCCCTACCAAGTATTTGAAGGGAGTTCAGTTCAGTCACATGCAGTGATTGTAAGTTGCTCCCAAAGCCTAAGTCCAATGGAAGTTCAGTGGTAAGGGTTCTTTGGAAACAACTTGTTTACCTTGAAAATACTTTTAAAATTCACATTTCATAAAGTGAAGAAAATGCATTTGTCTTTTCATTCACCAAATATGCAAAATAATTTTTTCCTCTCTAAAAATAAACAACAAAAAACAAAGAAGCGTGAACTTAACTATTGTTACTATGCTGACAGAATTAATGGAAAAGAGGCAGATTGAAGTGGGTCAAATGAGATGTTGACTCAAAGGGACTCTAGTATAGGGAGAAGCTGTATGCAAGCAGGCAGGAGAAAATACACTGAAGACTGGGGGAAATAGTGATGATTCCACTTTTGAGCCCTAAGATTAGTGCAGAATTGACATGTACATAATATAAGTACATAAAAAGTACATTTTACTGAAATCTATTTAAAAATGTAACAGAATAGAATAAAATTTTCCTTGGTATGAGCTAGCATTAATAAAGTAAAATTATATTCAGGACAAGAATGTAGTTTTCACTCCTGAATTGGAAAGGCAGCCTTCAAAAGAAATGCAAAGATAAAACCACAACTCCTCTTGACTACTCAATAGCCAAATCATTCTGATGTTTCTTCCTTTCTTTTTTTTTTTTTAAAATGTTTTTATTGACTTCAGAGGGAGAGGAGAGAGAGAAACATCAATGATGAGAGAGTCATCAATCGACTGCCTCCTGCACATTCCCTACTGGGAATCAAACCTGCAACCAGGAAATGAACTGTGACCTCGTGGTTCATGGGTCAACACTCAACCACTGAGCAACACTGGCTAGGCTTATGTTCCTTAGTGTTATACCCATCAGAAAATGTTCTTACCTAATAAAAGTTTTGGTTGGATGAATTTTATAGACAATGGGGTCTTCCTGGTAACTGAAGCTGTCAATCTCTTTGTTGGCCAGGTCAATTTTCAACTTAACAGGAAACTCAGTTGGAGAGTTTTGGGCTGGGGTATAACATTCGAGAATGCTCTCTGACACTCTGTATAAAACACACATACATACACACACACAAAAAATGAAGAAAATAAACTTTAGTTATTAAAGATACACACATTTGAAAATTATATCCATAAGTCAAAAGGATATCACTCAATGACTCCTAAATAGGAATTTCCTGATGTGGTCTAGATAAAAGATGGTTCTAATGAAGGCTGTTTATATTTGACTAGATTCCAAATTTAGTCTTGTTTGAACAAGCCTAAACTTCAAAAGTTTAGGATTTTAACTAATTATTAAGGTATCCTTTTTGGTAGTTGGTATTTGATTATTTCAACCCTAAGAAGCAAAAATATAACTTCTCTCCAACCCAAACTCCCCCATGTTTCTCACCTCCCCCCAAAGTGAGTCTAATTGTAAATCTTGATGGAAATATTTATTATATTTTATTGTTAATTATTAGAATCTCACAATTCATAGCAAAGCTAGGATACTAAGATAAAACAGGAGAGAAGATGAATAGAAAACTTCAAAGTGGAATTAAACAGTAAGGGAAGGGTAGAAAACTGAGTGAAAGGGAGTAGATGAAGTTGGGAAGGAAAAGGCGTTCTATCAGCAGGAGAGTGAGTGATAAATATCTTAGATTTTTCCCATAAAAAACATAATTTTTTCCTGAATTGTTAGATGTAGATATTACTCCTACATGAATGATGCAACCAAAAACACATTTACAACACCTTTTTAAAGTACAGGTTTTTCCACCAATTGAAACGTGTCTAGAATTCCCACTGTCAAGGTATTTTCCAGTTAAAGTAAGTAAAGTGCCACCAGTCTTAGGACCGTAACTTGGGGAAATACTTGTTATTATAGGATCCTGATGAGAGATAAGAAGAAAAAAAGCAATGTAACTTGTTAGTTTTATAACTCTAAGAAGATCAACAATTAAATATCCTACTTCATGCAAAAATAAACTTACCACGTAAGCAAATGTACTGTATTGCACTGTCCCTCGGCCATTTGAGATAATTATGGACACATTGAAATGCTCATTCATTGCAGGACCAACTGTGCATTTTAACCTGGGAAAAAATAACCCCGAAGAGTTTAATATGTTACATGTCCAAAGGAGGCATTTTCTGGTTTGGCTGTTTCTTATGAAAGGACATGAATGTGTGAGCTGACTACTCTGCTTGCTAATCAAATTGTGAATGCAGAATTCACAAATTTGTTCTTAAAAATCTAAGTCTCCGCCTATGAAATTGTAGGCAACATGTTTGGCATACTTAACAAATAGTGTTTCAATAGCATAACAATGACGAATGACAAATAGGCCAGATCTCTTCATTGAAGAGTGCCAACAGGTACAGTTCTGTGATTACATGTGATTATTTAAATCATTTAAAACATGATAAAATTGTGATAGGTTTTCCATAGGATTATCATTATTTTTAAAAATATATTTTATTAGTTTTTTACAGAGAGGAAGGTAGAGGGTTAGAAAGTTAGAAACATTGATGAGAGAATCATCGATCAGCTGCCTCTTGCACTCCCCCTACTGAGGATGTGCTCACAACCGAAGTACATGCCCTTGACCGGAATCAAACCTGGGACCTTTCAGTCTGCAAGCCACTGAGTCAAACCAGTTTTGGCCATAGGATTATTTTTGAATAATCCTATAGCCCTGAAAGATTATAAATATAATTTGTTTTATTAAATAAGTTTTAAAGAAGAGAATGAACTGTTTCACTTTTACAGGCCCTAATTTATAATGCAATGAATAAGAATTTACAAGGTAAATTTCCAGAATTAATTTGTTAGGTCATTAAGCTAAATAACTATGACATTAATGGATACTTCAGAATCAGTAAAAAGAATAGATTTAGACCTTTATGTAATCCTGAAAGGACTTCTATTAGGTATAAATTAACCACTTGATAGACAAAGTTTCAACCATAAAACTGTACATTTTTGGTTGAATGATGTCTGTACAATAACTGAAAATGTCTGAATTCTCATACATTATGGGATTCAGATCTCATGGAAGGTACATGCAGAAGAGAACAGAACAAGCACAGGCCCTGGATAGGAATGCTGACCTTGAAGGCCTATAAATCACCTCTTACCATTTGAATGATCTTTCTCAGTTTCAGGAATCACCTTTGTGAAGTAGGAATGATATTGCTATCTCCCAGGATTTGGAAATGGCTAAATGAGATACACTCCTTGAATTACAATCCCCATAAATGTCAGCTGAATGTAAACTTAAACTCATCAAAAAGAGTCTCAAAAATGTGATTCAGCTATCCTTCTATTGATGTTATAAAGTAAATTTAGAAGAGAGGGCGCATATTGAGCTATTCACTGATTTTTTTTATAGAAAGAGGCATTGGATACTATATTTGAAAACTTTAAAGATGGAGTGAATCCAACCAACCAGTGCTTTCAAATCCACTCAGATAATTTCTGAAGAGTTGTTACAAAACCAGCTCAAAGTTCCCAAACACTGGACTCTTCTTTTTTTCATCTAGATACTGTAAACTTTCTCCCTCCTTAATTCTGGTAGTAAATAAGATAAAACAACAACAATAACAAACAAATTCAAAAAGGATGTGATAGACCAAGACTCTAAAGAGATAAATTATTAGGGACATTTTTTTTTTTACAGGCATTCATTCAAAAACAAAACATGTTTTCCAACCACACCCCAGCAAAGTATTTTAAGATCCTTACATATTTGTTGTACTCTCACTTAGGGCCAAGGTACAGCTCTCATTTCCAAGGAGAATTTTGGTTTTTTTTACATCAAATTTACTGTTCTTCCTGAATCCGAAGTCCCAGCCACAGATGGTCAGCGTTGTCCCTCCTTCCAGAGGCGCACTAGTTGGGAACACCTACAAGGACAACATAGAAATTAAAACCCCCAATATATTATCTTTCATATGAGTGGAAAACAAAATATGTTTGCTCAGATAGTCTGAAATTCTTGCATTTTCCCACTACCTAAAAAATTTAATTTTAATTAAAGAAATCATGGTCAGCCTGGCTGGCATGGCTCAGTGGTTGAGTGTCGACCTATGAACCGGGAGGTCACAGTTCGATTCTTGGTCGGGGCACATGCCGGGTTGTGGGCTGGGTCCCCTTTGGGGGATGTGCAGGAGATGGCTGATCGGTGACTCTCTCTCATCATTCATGTTTCTCTCTCTCCCTCTCCCTTCCTCTATGAAATCAATAACATTATAACCATCTGAGATGCTGCTCTGGTTGGTGTGGCTCAGTTGGTTGGAGCTTCATCCCATGTACCAAAAAGGTGGCAGCTTTGATTCCCTGTCAATACCTAGGGCAGCCGATCAATGTTTTTCCCCCCTCTCTCTCTCTCTCTCTCTCTCCCTCCCCTCTCTCCTCTATCCTATCTCTTCTTTTCCTCACCCTCTCCCTCTTTCTCAAATGTATGGAAACATGTCCTCAGGTGAGGATTAAAGAACCCCCCCAAAAAACCAAACAACAAATGCACATGTTGTTTTCAGGCAATCCAGAGATGGGACAGGGAGCAGGCTCAGCCTGGGTGGGAATGAAGGGCTTCTGGGGCGACTCTGAAATGAATTCGCCTTCTAGGAAACTGTGGGGCTAATGACGATGTATTTTGGACCCAGACTCTTCTACTTTGGACTCTGATTATTACTCCTTCAGGGGCCTCCATGAAACCGCTCAATACTCCTTCCTGAGCCCTAGAAGCCAAGCCTTGGTCTGCGTGTGACACTCTGGTTGCTATGATATTCCCCACCCAGAGGAGAAAGGCACCCAGTAAATTACCTCTGGATATGCAGTACTTTCAATTGCATTCAGCAGCTTTCATGATATCAAACCCATGGATTGTATTCAATACATATCTGCCATTTATTTATAAATCACCCACTCTGAGCCAGGTAGCAATGTATGAGTAAGTGAATCTATTCCTTTTACTGTTAACTCACATTTATTATTGGTTTGCAGCTTTCCTATTTATGCCAGTTGGTTAGTGGATACACTCAGCCTTTAAATAATGATGTAATATTTAACACATTCAATATATTATTTGTATTAGAAAGAGATGGAAACAGAAATGGAGAGAGCCCCAGATGTGATCTGCATTGTAGTACTGTTTCTAATGATTTCTCGGCATTATTCTACATCTCATTGCTAGGACTCTTCCTGTCCCCTTGTCCAATGTTAAGTAAGTAATAGGTTCATTTTATTCTTGCAGGTGTGTGAAAAGTAAAGTTAAATTTATTTATAAATACATTTAGCACATGACCCAGCGATCCCTCCTCTGGGGACCTACCCGAAAAACTCTAAAATATTTATTTCCAAAGATTGTGCACCCCTATGTTCACTGCAGTGGCCGAGACACGGAGACAATCCAAGTGTTCTTTGATCAAGGACTGGGGAAAGATGTGGGACATATATGGGTGAACACTACTCAGCCATAAGAAAGATGAAATGCTGCCATTTGCGACAACACGGATACACCTTGAGAATATTATGCTAAGTGAAACAAGTCAGTCAAAGCTAAGAACCATATGGTTTTACTCATATTTGGGATATGAAACTGAAACTCATAGACACAGACAACAGTATGGTGGTTACCAGAGAAAAAGGGTGGGGAGGTTATTAAAGGGTAAAGTGGGCCAAATATATGATGAGGAAAAATGATTTGATTTTGGATGGTGGGCAAACAATGCCATATACAGATCATGTGTCACAGAATGTACACTTGAAACCTATGTGATCTTATTAAGCAATGGCACCCCAATAAATGACTAGGAGAGATTTTTTTGATTCATGTCACACACACACACACACACACACACACACACACACGAAAAAAACTTTGGCGACTGTAATATAACATTAGGCTCTTAGGAAGTCTATAAGATAATGGTTCTTAGACTAAAACGATGAAAACAAAACACATTTCCAAGTTAAAAATAAGCTTCTCCTCAGCAGTTTTGGGACAATCGAGAAAGGAAATGCTCTTTTGGGGGTCATATTGTAAATTGTGCTGGCAAGTACAATAGTGGGAAAAGAGCACCACTCTAGAGACAACTCAGAACGGTGTTTGTTTAAGGCCAGTTAGTGAAAACCTGAAAGCGATTCTCCACCGTTTACAAGGGCTTTTAGCAGAATTCAAATTTGCAAAGGTTCCTATCCTTCCCACATAAGAACTGCAAACCAAATTCTCAACTTACCTTGTTTACTCACCCCCTTTAAAGTTTTAGCGTAATGCCTTTAGGAGAGCTATTTTACCCATAAAGTCCATTACACAGTTGTGTCTTTCTTGAAAACGTACTTGTCCGTGTCTAGCCAAATGAGGACTGCTGGGAAAAAGCTATCCGTTTATTATTATGTTAGAAATCCAGCAGGAGGGACTAAGACACCTAACCCTCGGGGACTTTCTTCAGCCTGAGGCGGTCACACAGCTGCCGCTCCCTCTTAACGAGGCTTCCCCATGAAAAACAGCTGCCGAGGCCCGATGCCCCCCGCGGGGTCCCCCCTTTCTACGTAAAAACTGAAGCCTGTCACTCTCCATACATCATGGCTTCCTATGTAAGGCAAAGCGGGTGGGTGATGACTTGAGAAAAACCACCGAGAGGTGCAGTGGAACTGGATATGATAAACACTTGGCTAGACAGCCAGGTGTTGAAAGAACAGCTCCACGTAGCTCTCCTCTCCAGGCTGAAATATTAGAGGGGCATCCTGGCTTTTCCCTAGCTCCCGGTGTAATGTTCACGCTTCCAGGGGGAAAGGAAGGAAGCAGTCCCGGGCTGCCCACCCCTGGACAGAACCAACAATGGGTTGGCAAACTCTGAGTTCTCCTGAAGGGCACGGGAGCTGGGGAGGAAATGAGTGGCCAGCAGACGGCCACAGGGCTGGTCTCCACCTGTCTGAGCAGGGAAAACAGCTACAAACGGAGCTAGCCTCCTTTCACAGGTGAAAACCATTCAAATGGTCACGTTTCCAAAACCCACCAAGATAATACATGAGAAAGCTAGAAACAGGAATAAAAAGCCATGGGAAAATTAAAATTTGCCATGTACCAGTATTGTAAGATATGAACAATAAAGGAAGGCAGCTGAGGGGCATATAGAAAAACAACAACAACAAACTTTGGAAAGTTATACACCATCTTTTCAAAAGGAAAAGAGTCACAAATATATTGATGGTCATGTATTGACTGCCCCCGAAAGATATTGCTACTGCTTCCTATCTGAGTCTTCTGTTCAATTAATAAACTGTTTTATTGTCTCACTGGGATTGAATTCAATCCTACAAGCTATGACAATTTTATCCTGACAAATTCAGAATATATTGGAAAGGGCTCTTGCTTTCCTAAAGCACTTCTCATTGCTCTTTAAGTACAAGATGAGACAATGGGTTAGAAACAAAATAATGGGCTTCCAAGTCCGAAATCTGTCCCACGTGGAACCGCCAAGAATTTCAGCCACTGAGCATCATGTACCTTGAAAAGCAAGTTAATTTACATTTATTGGAAAGTGAAATCCTATACGGTAGCTGGGTTTTGTGCCTCTAGAATTTAAGACAGATAAGAAAAAGATGAATAATCTGTCTTATTTTTGTTGCAGTAAGAATGTTGAATGTCACGCTCTGGGGCAGCATGAAATCTTCCTAACAGCTATGAACCGAGAAGGATTTATGGGCTCAGCTGCCCTCCTTGCCTTTAACCATACAGCCAAAGCCGCACTGACTCATGCACGAGGCGGAATTGCCAACCAGAGTGTTGGAAAAGGAAAGGTGAGGGAGGAGGTAGATTTTTCTGGTTCCAGAAAATTCTAAAACGTTTCCTCTGTTTTTAACCATTTTAATATGGCTTTCATGATGAATAAAAGGAAGCACATTGGGCAAAATTAAGTGTTTTACATGTACAGGTTCTCAACCTGATCTTTATTTAAAACAGCAGTGTGGCTATTTTTGAAATAAAATCGTTATGATTTAACTGTGTGTGCGTACACACACACACACACACACACACACACACACACACCCCACACTGCTCATATCTCTTTCATGGAATAGTTGAGCTTAGTTTCCTAGTGTCTCAAATTGCCAAGGCTGTGTGTTTAAAAAAAAAGTATAAAATTACATGTACTTTTAAAAGTATATTAAAGAACAACAAAAAAGCATACATAAACACTACAGTAAAGATAGTTTTTCCCCCCACTATCTTCTGGTTTATTCTCTGGCTAGACAAGCTAAGTCTTATTAATTGTGTCACACCCAACAGGAAGTAATTTGGTTTAAAACTTAGTCACTCCATACAAACCGTGTCCCAAACCATAACTAAATGAAAACAGCCACGCACTCGGGGGCAGGTCCTGTTCTGACTTGTGCGCTTTGTTTACTTGGGCTTGAACCAGGGAGCCGAGACCTTTAACTTGAGTTTTTCACAAGGACCACTTACTAAAGTCCAACTGTTCTTCACGCAGCAGAGAAAGGACATGCCGGATCCTCACTGGGGAAGTATTTTCAAGCAAAACATGTTTGGGCTGAAACCGGTTTGGCTCAGTGGATAGAGCGTTGGCCTGCGGACTGAAAGGTCCCAGGTTCGATTTCGGTCAAGGGCATGTACCTTTGTTGCGGGCACATCCCCCGTAGGGGGTGTGCAAGAGGCAGCTGATCAATGATTCTCTCTCATCGATGTTTTTAACTCTCTATCCGTCTCTCTTCCTCTCTGTAAAAAATCAATAAAATATATTTAAAAAATGTTTGGATCAGGACATTTTAAAAAAGTGCCAGGGAGATTTTCAAAGCACCAGATATATACTTAAGAAACTGAGGCAGCAGAGAGATGGCGGCTACAATGCCATGGCTGAGGTCCACCGCTAGAGGCTAAATTCCCTAGCAGGAGGCACTTTCATCTTGTGTGAGACTCTGTCTCCCCAGTGGCTAAAATCATGCCTGCTGTGTAGTATGTGGTATGCATTCAGATATTTCTGGAGTAAATTAAAGAATGAAATGGCTCACACTTAGTGCGGATTTTACTAAGGTCAGCAGCTGCACATTTATGGCTCTTCTAGGACCTTGGAGGGAGGGTGCACCGCCACCCTGGGAGTTTACCATCTTCTTGCCCTGGGAAGTAACCTCTCATCTCACCGGTGATGAGACAAGGCCACCACCTCTGGAATCAGACAGGAGGAACCTGTCCTGTCTGCCCCAGAAGGGCTGTGCCCTCTAGCTGGCACAGCTCGGTGTAGGGTTGCGGGTCATGCCCTGAGCAGACCTCTCTGCGGTAGAGGCTCACGTCTAGGAACCTGGCAGATAAAGTAGGTGGTGAGGACTCTGAGAATGGGGGAGTCAGGAGGGAACAGGCCCCTGTGTGAGGAAACGGGGAGCTGATTCACATGGCACCGAGGGAGAGCAACCGCCCGAGGAGAAAACCTACGCAGTGAGTGTGAGGCAGGCGCCAGGTACAGGACTCTGGGGGGAGGGGGGTGGCCAAATGCCACCCTGAAGAAAAAACACGGGGACGGATGGTGCTTGGGCTGATGTCTCGTAGCTCAGCGAGCAAACTGGGTTTTAGAATTCTTTTCCATTTGCGGGATCGGTGTTTACCAAAAAGCATAGTGATGGCTGCCGGAGACTCCTACCTCATAGACTGTGGGAAGGCAGAGGTCTTGGGTCCACGTTCCGCTGGTGCACTCCTCCGATCGCACGCACCTATCATGGCACCAGCCGCACTGCACAAAGGGCGGGGCCGAGAGGCACTGGCTGCAGGACTGGAAGTGCGCACAGCCCAGGCCGTTCAGCGGGATCTTGGTGATCTGTAAAGAAAAGTGGCAGAGAGAGCTTCCAGAAGTTTGTTGGTTTGTTCAATGAAAACCAAGTATACCAAAAATACACATAATTTTACAGCACCAACTAGAGATAACACCTATGTGTGCAAATCGCGTAATAATGATGCAAAAGAAATCAAATTCCTTTCTTCCCTCTCCTGCAGGCATGTATGTGATAGAAGTTACCATTATGTCCAGTGAACACCAACACTGCCATGCGATGTTAGAGGTTCTACTTAGTAGAGAGATTTTGCTCTGTGTGAGACAATTTTAAAGTAGCAAGAGCATAATTAAGCGTCTGGAAAGCACACTTGAACCCCCAGGAAACTCTAACTATGTTTACATATCATTCTGGCATCAAGACATGCCTCCTCCTCTCAGGGAAAATGGTTTACTGTTTGGCATCAAATCCCAATATGCATTTTAGGATCGATCTGCCAGTACTGGAGTTCTTACCTTAGGACTGTAATACCAATCCAGTCTGTTTGTTTTCTCATTGAGAAATAGGGGAGAAAAGGAAAAGTGTATATTATGAAGAGGATCTCCCTTAGCTGCTGTCTTCCCTAAAATAAAAATTTAACTTGATTTCAGAAGATCCCTGAAATACTGAAGAGGTGAATGCGAGACAGAGAGAGACGTCAGAAAGGCCCTCCTGGCACTGGCAATCAATGCCCACTCAGGAAGGATGGCACCTCGGGTGGAGCAGGGCTTACCTTCTTCCCCGTGACAACCAGTGTGTAGCCATTTTGGTTTAAGGGGTGCTCCACAATCATTTCTGGAGACACGGGGTGGGAATCCAGGAGAAAATTCACATGAGGTGTTGACGATCCCGATCGAGAAACTACAACCTGAGAAACAAAATGGAAAACACCTTTGTTCTAAGAAGCTCAGTTTAAATATAAGTGGAAAATGTGGATGATAAAGGTAATGATAGATTTGGAGAGCTTGTGGGTGTTTAAAGGGCCAATGGTTTATCTCATTGTAAATCAGTATGACACCTAATTTTCTGCCTTGAAGACAATTCCTCTGAACCCCAAGACACGTTTCCTATGACCTTTTAATGGTTTCTAGGGAAGGTGACTCCTAATCAGCCAGCACGTGCAGACAAATCCCCATGACTGCACTGGGAACTGAAGGAGCCCAACTCTCCCCTCATCAGAAGACCTCACTTATGCTATGGGGTTTCTGGATTATTTTATTAACTTTTAAAATCGCTATTGCTGAGAATATTACAGATGTCTCCCTTTTTTTCCTCCCGCTGCCTCCCTCCACCCAGTTCCTGCCCTGCCCCAGGCTTTCACCACCCTATTGTCTGTGTTCAGAGGTAATGCATATATGCATATAAGATCTTTGGTTAATCTCCTCGAACCCCCCCTCCCCTCTTCCCTCTGAGATTTGTCAGTCTATTCCATGTTTCCATGCCTCTGATTCTATTTTATTCAATACTAGATTTCTTGTTCATTTATTTTGATTTTTAGATTGTTGATAGATATGTATTTATTGCCATTTTATTGTTCATATTTTTTATTTACTCTTCCTCCTCCTCCTTCTCCTCTTCCTCTTCCTTCTCCTTCTTCCTCTTCTTAAAGAATACCCTTCAATATTTCATGTAATACTGGTTTTGTGGTGATAAACCCCTTTAGTTTTTTTTCTTTTTGGTTTGTGAAGCTCTATATTTGACTTTCAATTCTAAATGATTGCTTTGCTGGGTAGAGTAATCTTGGTTGTAGGTTCTTGCTATTCATCACTTTGAATTTTTCTTAAACTCCCTTCTACCCTGCAAAGTTTCTGTTGAGAAATCAGCTGAGAGTCGTATGGGCACACCCTTGTAGGTAACTAACTGCTTTTCTCTTGCTGCTTTTAAGATTTAACCCTTGGCATTTTAATTATGATATGTCTTGGTGTGGGCCTCTTTAGGTCCCTCTTGCTTGGGACTCTGTGCTTTCCTGGACTTGTAAGTCTATTTCTTTCACCAGGTAGGGGAAGTTTTCTGTCATTTCTTCAAATAAGTTTTCAATATTTTACTCTTCCTCTTCTCCTTCTGGCACCCCATAATGCAAATGTTGCTATGTTTGAAGTTATCCCAGAGGCTCATTACACTATACTCATATTTTTGGATTCTTTTTTCTTTTTGCTCTTCTGATTGGGTGTTTTTTTCTTCCTCATATTCCAAATTATTGATTTGATTCTCAGAATCCTCTACTCTGCTCTTGAATCCCTGTGAATTATTCTTTATTTCAGTTAGGGTATGCTTAATTTCTGACTGGTCCTTTTTCATGTCTTTGACATCCTCATTAAGATCCTTGAAAGTCTCACTAAGTCCTTTGAAGCTATTATTAAGACCCTTGAGTAACCTTATAACCATTGTCTTGAGCTCTCTATCCTATGGTTTGCTTGCTTCCATTTCTTTCATTTGTACCATGTTTCTTTTTTCTGCATTTTAGCTGCTCCCCTGTTTTTGTTTCTATGTATTAGGTAGAGCTGTTGTGTCTCTTAAAATGGGCAGAGTGACCTTGTATAGTATGTGTCCTGTAGGACCCAGCCTTCCCAGTGACCTGAGCTGGGCACTCTAGGTGTACCCCTGTGTGGGCTGTGTGCACAGTTTTGTTGTAGTTAAGCCTTGATTGCTGTTGCCATCACTGAGAGGAATAGACCTTCAGGCTAATTGGCAGTGAGGAACAGTTGAGTCTAAATTGGAAGACCTGCTGTGAAGGAGACACCTCTATGGAGCAGGACTTGCTTCAATGGGGCTTTGGTACTGAGTCTGTCCCTTGAGCGTGTCACCTGTGGATGTATAGCATTGTAATTTGGTATGTGCAACCAGGTACATTGGCTCTGGGGCCTCCTGGGAGGTGCAAAGTTAGCCACTACCTGCAGCCACCTGACAGGAGCTATAGAGAGATCTGCAGATGACTGCTACTTGCCTTGTCCAGGCAAGGCCCAGCTGTGAAGCAAGGAAGGTAGGCTTGGGCATTTTATTGATAGTTTTGGGGTATGTTGACAAGTTGCTGCTTGTTTGAGAGATTTTAGCAAAGTCTGAAGCCTGAACCAGGCCAGACTATTCATATAAAAAAGCAGCTGCAAATAGCTTGGGTGAAGCTGCAAATTGGATGGGCTGGAGCCTCAGGGAATCTCCAGGGAAGAGTGAACAGTGTGGGCTACACTGGTGGAGACTCAGATATGGCTACCAATCATCTCTCCCATAGGAGAAGTCCCAGTACAGGAACAATGACCCCTGCAAGCACCCTCAGGTGGGAGAAAGCTGCCCCCAAGTTCCTGCCTCAGATGCCAGATAATTCATTTTCTTCCCTTATATCCCTGGGTCCCCCAAAGACTCCCAACTGTAGCTCAGAGGGTTTGAGGCTGAGTAAGTTTGTACACTGGCCCTTTAAGAGGAATACCTGGATCTCAATCAGACTGTGTTACTCAGCCACAATCTCTGCTGGTTTTTTTTAAAAAAATATATTTTATTGATATTTTACAGAGAGGAAGGGAGAGAGATAGAGAGCTAGAAACGTCGATGAGAGAGAAACATCGACCAGCTGCCTCTTGCACACCCCCTACCGGGGATGTGCCCACAACCAATGTACATGCCCTTGACCGGAATCGAACCTGGGACCTTTTAGTCCGCAGACCGACGCTCTACCACTGAGCCATACCGGCTTCGGCTCTGCTGGTTTTTACAGCACCAAGTTATAGGAATGTCTCTTCCCAGCTCTGGAACTCTTGCTCCTCACAAGGCAGTTGGTATCTGAAGCTGAGATATCCCTCCTGATTAAAAATATGGCACACATGGTTGTCAGACCAGCCTGTTCTGTGCCTCCACCCCTTCTGCAAGTTTCAATGTTCTTTCTTTTTTACTTCTCTAGTTGTAGGACTTCAATTCAGCCAACTTTCAGGTGGTTCTGAATGATGGCTGCTCTGTAGTTTAGTTGTAATTTTAATATGGTTGTGGGAGATAGTTACCTACACTGTCATCTTGGTTCCTCCTCCTGGATTATTTTAAAATTTATCCTTCTGATCCACCTGACCAGGAGCTTTCCTTGACATAATGGGAAGCATACTGGATGGGGATTTTGGAGACTTGGATCTAATTCCAGCTTTGCTGCTTTTAAGCCATATTAATAGACCTTTTGAGGCCAAAATAGGCCCTTAGCTACTTTGAAATGATGTGCTGTTGTTTTTATAAATCACTAGAGACCTGGTGCACAGATTTGTGCACCGCTGGGATCCCTTGGCTTGTCCTGTGGGGATCGGGCTGAAACTCTGATATTCCATGAGGGGTCCCAGATTGTAAGAGGGTGCCAGGCTGAGGAACCCCACTGGTGCAAAATTGGGGCCAGGGAGGAACCATGGTAGGTCTCCATGGCATGTCCAGCTGGTCTCGCTTAGTACCGTTCAGCTGGGCCCTAAGAACAAGCTAACCTACTGGTTGGAGCATCTTCCCCTGGTGGTCAGTGTGCATCATAGCGACTGGTCAAATGATTGAATAAATGGCTGGACACTTAGCATATTAGGCTTTTATTATATAGGACTAGTGGTCCAGTGCACAAATTCATGCACATTGAAAGAAAATTAATTAGAAGAAATATTTTAATATTGCTATTTGCCCTTTCTCTACAATACAAGTGTCAACCAAATTAATAATCAATAATGGCAGATCAAAACATACATGTGAGATTGGCACCAGCGAGAGCTTTATATGTATCATGCATGTGCATGTCAACTTTGCCTTTTATATATATAAACATGCTTAATTAGACCTGCTTTCTGATTTAGCTAAACTTTTTCCAGCCCAGTGAAGCACCCCAACTTCTCTTTCAGGTAATTGTCAGAAACACAGCAGTAAATATCAATATGAAGCAGATTATTATTATTATAGATCATGCAGTGAGAACAAAAGGTAAAATATTTAACTGCAGCAGTGTTTGACATAGTGAGAAAACCTAAAGTCATTTTTAAGGTCCACCATTTTTTACTTCTTTTCAGTCGAGTCAAGTTTCTAAGCCTTCTAAATCTCCATCTTCCAGCTAATGAAAAGAAAATAGGATTCTGCTGAATCTCCTAGCTATCTATTCCAGGACTTCTGTGAGGATCAAATGAGATGAGGCATGGGAAAACGCTTCACAGACATTTGGTTAAAGTGTAAAATGTTTAAAGCAAGTTGTGTTCCTGTGCTGAAGAAACTGTAAGGAGGCGAGTCACTAGGGAGAGGAAGCTGGGCGTTGCTATGTGATAACATTACCCAGAACTCACAGCCACCGTTTCTGGGCTGGGCTGTGGGCCACATTTTGTGCCATGGGTTCTTGGGTAGCGTTTGCTGCAATTTGGTGGGCTGTTGCTCCCGGGTGGTGGCGGGGCCTGTGTCCCACTTGGGGGAATTGTTGCTTTGTGGGCGCCAGGTCACAGTGCAGTTTGTCTGTGCACATCATGGCAGCTCCTATGTTGAGCGTCTGCCCCCTGGTGGTCAGTATGCAACATAGCGACTGGTTGAATGGTCAAACGAATGGTTGGAAACTTAGCATATTAGGCTTTTATTATATAGGTTTGTTCCACCACATGTTATTATTTGGATTATAAATATAGTTTTGCTCCTCAGACTGGTCTTATAATAAGGCTTGATGGTTTTAACAATGCCTTGGAAATGAAGTTATCAAAACTGATGTCATTCCTGCTTTTAGGTATTTCTAATTTGGAATGCTTCTCAGCTACATAATGTTCTTCTGCCCTGTTGTTATAACCAGTAATAATGAAGTCCAGGGGTAAAATCAGGATGACTATCTGAGATGAACACCCAGACTTTAGGGGAGTTTAGAGGTGCTCAGAGAGACATTCATTCTTATATGAAGGTGCAGGAGACTGAGCATAGCTCTGAGCTTAAAAATGACCATGAGGGGAAAAAGAAGACATATTTAATACTTTAAACAACCAAAAGAAAAGAAATAAAAAACTGACTGTGACATTTCCCAACATCTCAAATACCCTTTTAGGTTACATTGAAAATGTGAACAAGTATGGGCATTTTTGAGACTAGCATTAGTTAAATGACTACTCCTTCTACCTCTGTTTTCTCATCTTAATACTGGAATGAAAATTGCAGGAGTAAACAACTGCTTAGTACCTAACACACACATACAACGTATAAATGTTCTGGGAAACTAGTTGTAAATTATTTTTTTTCAACACAATGAAGGCGTTAAGTAGCCTGAAAAAATTTGGTAAGATTCCCAAAGTAGCCAATTTGCTCCTAGAGAGTGGCCTGTACATAGTGAGAGTAACCAAGCTCTCAGAGAGCCATAAAAGTTAAACATCATGACATTTCCCCCTCACGTAAGTTCCACCCAAACATTCAACACTTTCAAAACATCTCCATTAAGCAGGGTGGTGATATTTGCACAGAAGTTAAATGACGGATCAAAGGTCGTTTCATCAGGATAGGAAAGGATGGAAACTATTTTTATTAATAAAGTTAGAGCCAAATAGGTATTCGTGATGTTTGCAGTTAAAGTAAAAAGTAGTTTAATTACCAATCCTACCTCCCTCTGATGGAGCTGGTTACAAGCAGACTATCTGGACACTAGACTTCAAAAGCTTTTATCCCAAATTATTCAGATTTCAGTGATCCAATTTTCCAATCTTAACTCATCACCTCTTATTTTTCCTACCCTTTGCCTCATTAAAAAAAATTTCCTGATAGTTGCCAATTACTTCAAACTGAAAAGATAAAAAACAAACAAAACACCCTCCCATAACAAGTAAAAAACAAAACAAATCATCATTTTCTCTTATTACCCTGATTCTGTTCTCTGCCTCATTCTGTGCTTTCCACTTCACTGAAAATTATTCATCTCCAAGAGCCTTCCTATGAATATTTGCTGTGTCTGACTCTCATGTATCTTCCATTTTATTCAGACCTTCTCAATAATGACCACCTCCTTTATCAGTTTTTCTAGTATCTTATTGCTTTTTAAAATATCATTTTGCGTGTTTATAATAATCAACCTCTTCTTAATTACTAGGCCATCATCTTTGACTTTATCAAATATCCGAAGCCCATCCAAATATTCATTTCTCAGAAAGGATTAATCTTTCTCTCTCTTTTCCTAAAGAGGCTCTTTGCACCTCTGGAACTTGAGTAGATCGATTCAGTTAAGACTTTTGTCCAGAGAGCACCATATAAGTAGTATTCTCCTAATAGGTAACAGCCAGGCATTCTGCTGAGTGCATTAAGTGTGTGTGTGTGTGTGTGTGTGTGTGTGTGTGTGTGTATATATATATATCTCACAATAATCCTACAATTACTTTCCATAAAGAAAATACAACAGAGACTTTTAGCTGAAAAGCATGAGTCAGGTTTACAAGGAGCTCTATCTAATGCTTAAATCCGTGTGCTTGACCTCCTCTTAAACACTTAACCAATACACTCCTGGAGCACCAGAGTAAACACCAATAAAAAAGCTTCAACTCTGAGCTCCTAAAAGCCACTCATGAGTCAAAGCATTAAAACAAATTTCACAATCTATTTGCCTTGCTAAATGCTCCTTGTTTCAGTAACTTTGGCTGCACAAGTAAGTGTGCCTAAGGAGAAAGAGTCCACATCTAAAAAGATGGCACAGGGGGAACTCGACCAGCACAGTTGGCGAGCTCTGCTTTTGATCATCAGCTAGGATGAGTGTGGCTTCATACAGAAAATGGGATGAACTGGAGAAGACAGGAAGAGTGGGTGGAAAGGTGGAGATGATGGTTCGGAATTTTGAGCAGAGGTCATATCACAGATGCAAATACCTTTTTAGTTGATCATTAGCCCTCTCTCTGCAGGGATATCTAAAGCACAAAGAATGCTTTTCTATAATTCCATATCGCCCAAATTCTAAATAACTGAGTAACCACTTTCACTCTCAAAATACCCCTGAAGCAATGTCTGCAAAATTAGGAGTTCCCTTTGGTTGTCAGAGATGTTTTTAGGGACAAAATGAAATGTAGCATCTAAATTTAATCCTTGTGAGAAATCACTGGCAATCTTAGGACAATTAGTATGAAATAGAAGACTGGAAGTCATCTTTTGAGTTTCTATTGTGTTGAAAACTAATCTTTAGTGTTTAGGTCTCAAAACCTTTTTCTTTAATGCTCTTGAAAATACATTTGGATTAAGGAGGAATCTGAATCTACTTAATTATTGTGGCTATGACCTCAAATTATCTGGGACAGGACATGGGGGAGGAACATATGAATGAGTAAAAAAATCCTTTGTGGCAAGGTCCCAAAATTCATAAGCCCGAGCAAAGTAATTTGTTGGGGGGAAAAACAAGTTCTTTAAAGGACAGGCAATGAGCTTTCTTTGGACCCATACTGCCAATCTCCATTGGGATATGATGAACCAAGAGACCCACTACTGACAAAATAATTAATTAATTAAGAAATGATTTTTTTAAAAGACTGTTAATCCAAAAGAAAACAAAAGACCACTGTATGGTAAATAGGACCGTGGGCTCCCATCCCAAACTCCAACTCCCCCTCCTACCCTGTGGTCCGTATAGTGAAGGCCGTCAGTAAGGGGACTGCGAGACCTTGGTACCCTGGCCAGCTTCTCAGTAAAACAAAGTACAACATTTCTCAAGATGTGAAAGCACGCACTCTAATTCTAAACACCCAGACTTGACGAATAACTTCACACTTATCCTTCCTGCTTGTTTCTGCAATTTTTGCACCTTAATCCTATATCTTCATATTTTGACTTTCTAGATAATAGTGTTTGTGTTCTCTCTCTCTCTCTCTCTCTCTCTCTCTCTTTCTCTCTCTCTCCTCACCTGAGGGTATTTTTCCATTGATTTTTAGAGAGGGTGGAACGGAGAGGGAGAAACAGAGAGACATTGATGTGAAAGAGATGTTTCAATGGGTTGCCCCCGCACATGCCCCAACCAGGGCTAGGGATTGAGCCTGCAACTAGGTTTCAGTTTTATATCCTGGATACGAGTAAAATCGTACAGTTCTTAGCTTTTTTTGAAGGTCTTATTTTGCTTAGTATAATATTCTTAAGGTTCACTCTTGTTGTTGCAAATGGCAGTATTTAATCCTTTCTTATGGCTGAGTAGTATTCCATAGTATATTCCATAGTACCATATCTTCTTTATCCAGTCTCTATTGAAGACCACTTTGGTTTTCTCTGTATATTAACCACTGTGAATAATGCTGCAATGAACATAGGGGTGCATATATCTTTGCAAATAAATTTTTTAGAATTTTTTCAAGTAGACACCCAGAAGAGGGATGGCTGGGTCATGTGGTAATTCCATTTTTAGTTTTTTGAGGAAATAGCATATTGTTTTCCATAGTGGCTATACCAGTATACATTCCCAACAGCAGTGAATGAGGGTTCCTTTCCCTCCACAACCTCTCCAACACTTGTTAGTACCTGTCTTGTTAATAATAGCCAATCTAACAGGAGTGAGGAGGTATCTCATTGCAGTTTTGGTTTGCATTTCCCTAAAAGCTAGTGACCTTGAACATCTTTTCATATATCTGATGGCCATTTGTACATTTCTTGGGAGAGGTGACAGGTCCTCTACTCATTTTTTAATTGGGTTGTGTATTTGGTAATGAATTGTATGAGTCTTTATATATATGTTTTGGACATTAACCCCAGTCTGAGCTGTTGTTTACAAATAACATTTCTCATTTGGTTGGTGGCCTGTTGGTTTTGTTGTTGGTTTCTTTTGCTGTACAGAAGCATTTTAGTTTGATACAGTCCCATTCATTTATTTTTGCCTTTACTTCACTTTGGGGTCAAATTCATAAAATGCTCTCTACAACCAAGGCCCATAACTTTAGTACCCGTGTTTAATCTGTATTTTTCAAGGCCTTGCTTCTCATGCTTCCTGCTTCTGGCCTGCTGCAGTGGACTGTTTGTGTCCCTCCAAAGTTCATATGTTGAAACCCTAACTCACATATGATGTTTTAGGTGAGGCCTTTGGGAGGTGGCCAGGGCCTGGATAAGATTAGTGACCTTATAAAGGGACCTCAGAGAGTTCTCTTGCCCTCAGCAAAAAGTTGGCTATCTAAGAACCAGGAAACAGGCCTTCACCAGATACCAAATCTGTTGGTACTTTGCTTGTGGGCTTTCCAGACTCCAGAACTGTGAAAAATAATTTTTTGCTGTTAAAGCCACCCAGTCTATGGCAATTTATTACAGCAGTCTGAACTGATCAAGATACATGCTTTAGGTTTACTATTTTCTTCAGTATATGAGAGAAATTGGTATTTGTTTAGAAAAACTTAGCTATGAAGAATAGATTAACTTAATAGAAAAAGTGAAATGAGGAGTAGGAACTGGTATGAGGAGTTGGTACTGACAGCTCAAAGTCAGAAGTGTAAGGCAAAGTACCAGGTGGCAAAAGCTGAACTGCGTGGAGCTTTATCCTGTTCTTTCCTTCACTCTTTTTTGGAACGTGGGCTCAAGTGTTCCTATATTAACTTGATACTACAAAGGAAAGGAATACATAAAGAGCAAAGCGATTTTCCTTACTATTAAAATTCTGATGTGTGTGCATTTCAACTTTTTGAAGTGAGTCACAGTGAGTCGAAATGAGTCAAAACCAGACTAAGCCCTTTGTAAAAAAACAACAAAAAAATCTCAAAACAAAATAAGCTAGTAAATTTGTAACAATGTTAAAATACTTTCAAATCAATATTCCAAATACAATGATTGTAGAATTATCCAATCAATACACAGAGTATATATGTTTCTGAATTTAAGAAGTGATGAAAGTTCAAAACCCTACTGATATATATATTTCATGTCTTAGAATGTCTCTCCATTCTTCTAATGAAGCACTCAGACAAGAAGTCCCAATTATTCCATGCCACCCAAAACACACACACTTTAGTGTTTTCCTTGGTTTCAAATATTTATGATGTTTTAAAAAGATAAATGTACTTTAAGAGTATATATTAATTCATTTTAGGAGATTACACATGAACTGGGTTTAATTTTTAGTTATGGACATATTCTGAAATTATTTATTATAGGTTCTTTCACAAAAGAAATTTTAGAACTCATGAGTATATTTTCTTTTAAAGAAATATATTAAATCTAACAGTCATTAGGGATATTAAAAATCGATAATGTGGACATTAAGAAAAAGACAGATGATATTTTTATCTGAGCATTTTATAAAGGAGATGCAAAAGTCAGCAATCCTTTGAGAAATGCCATTTAAGCTCAAGCTTTATTTGGCCGTGTCTCTTGCCGGATGCTTTTTCACAGCATTGATGAGCTGATGATCAGTGTCTACATACTTTAAAATAGCCATAATCCCAAACATAATATATACCACAGGCTCCCAACATTGACCACTGACATGCCATGATGGTGGCACAGGAACTGGAGGAATTTGAAACAGGAGTTCAATACCTGGAATGATCCTCCTTCCTGGAAATGAGTAATTATTCTCAAGTTCACCGATTACGAATGCAATCATTTAAGTAAGGCTCGTAAGTAATGATCACAGGCTAAGGGTGCCCTTTTAGGTGATCCCTGCCTTTCAGTTTCTTGCTAAAGACGCAACTAGTTCAGTGAAGGGGCACAAGAGAGAAGGGGCAGTGAGTGGTAACCGCACTAAAACACTGGGGAGAGGAAAAAGGGGATTGGAGAAGAACAAGAGAAAGCGTAAGGGCCTAATGACAGCCGGACAGTGCCAGGCGCGGCCACTGCATGCAGAAGAGAAAGCTGCCCTACTGGTGGGGCTGAGCTTGAAACAAGTCTTGAAAGGGACTCCCCGCCCCCAACCCACTCCCCAGCCACTCACTCTCCCTGGCCTGACAGTCATGCACAAATATTTTAATAGCAATGCCTTGCATCTAGAGATTAAAGGCCTTATCCAAGGGCTGTAGAACACAAATCAAACAAGCATTGTGTTTGGACGTAGATTAGACGAGGAGCTCAGGAGGGGAGACACGGGCGATCCCTGTGATTAGTCCTGTGATCTTCACGAGTCCCCCTCTCCCCTCTCCCACGTCGCCCCGCGCTGCGCTCATGTTCCCCAGCCCGCTCCTGCCCAAGTCCCTCCCCCCTCCAAGCTCCGTGGGCGGGCACAGGCTCAGTGTTTATGTATACTATCTCGAATATTGCTTCTCCTATTATTTTTTACTTCTGAGCCTCCCAAGAGAGTGATCACACAAATAAAAACTGTTTTTGACATCTATACTGGCATGGCTTGACAGAGAGACTCAGATAGACGTACACATCAGTATACTTAGACGTAGTTGGCACCTGTATGAGATAGGATACACATGCTTAAATGTTAGAAACACGTAAAAAATGTCTTCTCTGCCGCACACATAATATCGTTAGCTAAACAATGTGATTCTTTCTAATTAAATAACCACTGTGAAATACCTGATTCACTTTGCACCCGACAGCTGGGCTGCCGCTGGTGTTCCCAGCCGGGCCGAGCATGAGCACAACAGGAGCGGCAGAGACAGCTGCAAACTCTTGGGAGAAAACATTTGTAAAGCGGCTCTGCCTTTAGGCTCCAGGGGAGGAAGGAAGTAAAATCATTTTTCTGTTCCTTTTTATGGACGGCAGCTGTTTTTTTTTGGGGGAAAAAAAATTACGTCCATTCTATTTTGTAACAGAGACTCCATAGTATTCCTAAGACCCGAGTCGTAGAACGTTAGGCCTGGCCACAGATTTAGCACATTAGCGCAGTCAAAACATTTACAGAACTTCGTCAGCGGCCAGATTAGGCTGGAGGGTCCCCTGTCTGTGCGGCCCTCCCGGCTCCTCCCTTCACATTATTTGCTGTAAACACACTGGATTTCAGCGATATGGGCTGTTTGATCCTTCGAGTGTTTTAGGTTTTATTTAAATAAAAACTTAATGGAGTGAAATTCTCTGAGGCGAGTGTTAGAGAAACAGATCCTCTGTGGATGTCAACAGTCCTTTGTCTCATGTCTTTCTGGTCTTGGTCTCTAGTCTAGTCTTCGGATCTCCCCTACCGAAATGTTAGCTCCTTCAAAGCAGGTTCTGTGTGTCACTGCTTTCTCTGCTTTGCTTATCTGCCTAGAAAAGCGAAGTTAGTAAGCTCCTGATACATATTTGATGAATGAAAAACCACCTATTTTGTGTGTGTGTGTGGTTTTTTTTTAAATCAGTGCTACCAGTACTTTATATAAATTAGTTTCTACTTGTTTGCTTATTTTTATTTCTAATCTGTTGGCCGTATAGCTAATGGGCTTCTTTGATGACAACGTGGGGAGGTAAGAATAGAATATTTGCCACAGCGTTTCTGTTTTAATGAGCCTGGCGATGCATGACATATCACGTGGGTGGTGGAACTGTCACACAGCAGAGTCTCCCCAGTTGTTAAAGCAACCTGTTTAAAAATGGGATTTTATTAGATCTTCAGAATCTGGAAATGGTCCAGGAGCCTTTTGAGGTAAAAAAGAAAAAAAAGAAAAAAAAGTGTCAGACCTAAAGGTGTCTGTGGAAAGTTTGTTAATACGAAACTGGATTGGTGTCATAGACAATCTAGACAAAAGTCATAGACAATCTAGACAAAAAGAAAAGCAGAAATAAAGATAAAGGGAAACAAATGAGCGTAGTGAACACATGAGGAATCCAATAGATGATGGCTTCTTTCAACCCCTTCAAATCTTTTGGAATTCTATAGAATGAAATCAATGTTAACTTAAAAAAAAATACAAGCACAACATAATATCATACACTTTACAAGGTTAACAGGTGAGACCATATTTCAAATACCTTTGAGTGGTTGTTTGTGTGGGACAGGACTGGGCACCCTGAGGCGTTAAGGACAGAATGAAGTGGTCTGTGGTGGGTGAGTAAAGCACTAGGCTGGGAGAGAGGGGGAGGGGATGACACAGTGCACTGAGCTGCGAAGCCCTGGGAGGAGGGGATTCTAAGTGGGGGACTATTTAACAGGCTCTATATGATTTGCTTTGAGCTAGGAAGGCTGTATTTGTGTTATAACTTTGAAAAATTCCATCATGCCCTCTAGTACAAGAAAAACATAAATCAAAGTATGGCAATGACCAATATCCAGACTGTGATAAAGACAGTGGTAATTTTAAAAAAACGTTTTGTGAAAGAATATAGACGGAGGATGTACAGAGGGGCAAGCCAGAGGAAAACATCATTCTCCTCAATTGGTTTACTAGACATCATTGTCTGAGGAGGATCTTAAGGATCCTATCTAATAAAAGAGCAATATGCAAATTGACCGTCACTCCAAGTCACAAGATGGCCACCCCCATGTGGTCAAAGATGGCTGCCCCTATGTGGACACAAGATGACCTGCAGGAGAGGGAAGTTGTGGGCAGTTAGGGGTGACTAGGCCTGCATTAGAGGACAGTCAGGGGGGATCCAGACCTGCAGGGGAGGGCAGTTGGGGGGGAATCAGGCCTGCAGAGGAGGGAAGTTGGGGGGGAACCAGGCCTGCAGAGAGGGCAGTTAGAGGTGACCAGGCTGGCAGGGAGGGCAGTTAGGGACAATTAGGCTGGCTGGGGAGCAGTTAGGCATCAATCAGGCTGGCAGGGGAGTGGTTAGGGGGTGATGAGGCTGGCAGGATCGGGCCTAAATGGGTGGTCAGACATCCCTCAAGGGGTCCCAGTCTGGAGAGGGTACAGGCTGGACTGAGGGACACCACCCCGTGCACAAATTTTGTGCACCGGGCCTTTAGTATCAGATAATTATGAAAAAAGCATCTTTCTTTAGGAGAAAGAGTCAACATTTCCACAGATGCCATTGTTATTCTGCATTAATTAAGATCTAATAAGAAACTCTGTTGAAAGCACTATGTGGTAACTATTAAAGCAGCTAAACAGCACACACAAGAGCATCTTAACTTCTGCATGTCAGTATGACTCTTGTATCTAGGAAATACAATCTCTGAAATGTGAACTTTTATTGTATGGAAATACGGTTGCTATCCATTAAAGCATTTCTTAAAAAACACACACACAGATTTTTCTCCCTCCAGTATTTCAGCTTCTGTGTCTGCCCCCCGTCATTTTGCAGAAATCAGGAGAGTTGAAGTTACAATGGGATTTTGATGACAACTCCCCTCCCAACTGCTGCCAATATTTCTCAATGATGAGAATGTTTCTTCTCAAGGAGACACACGGTACACACAATAGTGCTCCTTTGATCCTGAGCTTCCCTTCAAAGAGGAAAACACCGCCTGCAAGCACTGTAATTGTTCTGTTTCATTTTCCAATCATGTGATAGAAATCATGAATGGAAAAGAAAAAAAACCAAAAAAAACCACCACCACCAAACCATTCTGGGCAAAGAAATGAAAAGCAACCGCATTTAAACCGGAAGCTTGGAGAATTCAACAAAAATAGGCCAACCCCTTCATAAAAAGCAGACCGGCCTTTCTTGTTTTGCTGTCAGCCGGTGTCTCTAGTTTCCACTATGATATTCATTTCAGAATATTTGCAAATACCTTATTGCAAAAGACAGATTAACTGGATAACGCCAGGCAGAGCAGACGCAGCCCCTCTCGGAAGCACGCACCTGCAGAAAGCGGCCTCCGGAGGTCCCCAGGTTGGCGATGGTGAGCTCCCCTTTGATGAAGGTGGAGATGGACGTCAGGAGGACGTGGTTGAACTGGCCCATGAACAGGTCGACGCGCTGCAAAGCTGTCGTGAACTCCGTGCGGTACTCATCCCTGTGCACCTCGCAGCCCGATGAATTTCTCAGAAGTGTCTGGAAGAAGAGGTGGTCATAGGATCAATGTGAGCCCAGAAGCGAGTGAGCTACGAAGAAACTTTTCAGTGTGTCTTTTCAGAGCTTGGAGGGGAATGGCGACAACTGTGCAAACAGGCCCCGATAGGCAGAACTATCTCCAGTGACTAAATGGCTCCAGGACCGCGAGGCCTGTGTAGGTGCACATACTCTGACCCGTACACAGGTCAGGTCAGAGTATGTGCGAATGTTACTACCACCGTTTGTACCGTGGTTCATCCTGTGCACAGAGATGAAACCTAGCTGGTGAATTAAAGAAAAACAAAACTGTGAATGTCTCAGTCCTTGACACAAAGGCAATGCTTCTAGCTGAAACCGGTTTGGCTCAGGGGATAGAGCGACGGTCTGCAGACTGAAAGGTCCCAGGTTCGATTCCGGTCAAGGGCATGTACCTTGGTTGCGGCACATCCCCAGTGGGGAGTGTGCAAGAGGCAGGTGATCGATGATTCTCTCTCATCGATGTTTCTATCTCTCTATCCCTCTCTCTTCCTCTCTGTAAAAAATCAATAAAATATATTTAAAAAATTTTAAAGGCAATGCTTCTAGCAGGCAAGTCTAATGAGATGAATTTCGACTGGAATAGTAATAAATGTTAGAGTCATACTTGCACATCATATTTTATTCAATTTTTTCTTTTAATTCTCACTGGAGGATATGTTTGATTTTAGAAAGAGGAAAGTGGGGTTAGGGGGAAGGGAGAGAAGGAGAGAGATAGGAAGGGGGGAGGGGGAGAGAGACAGAGATAGAGAGAGAGAGAGAGAGAGAGAGAGAGAGAGAGAGACATTAATTGGTGGCCTCCTGTATGCACCCCATCTGGGGACTGAACCCGCAGCCTTTTTGGTGTACAGGACGATGCCCAGCCAAGGTAGAATGCATAATGTATAAAGTATAATGTCCCCGAGCCACCCAGCTGTGGCTGGACATTATACTTTAAAATGTGTGCCTTTGTGCATCTGTGTGCAGCGAGGCGGTGCAAAGTGGTGGCTGACGGATAATTCACAGCACAGACCCGGCGCCTGCACCAAACCCTGGTCCCAATGCCCGCTTACTTCACGTGCTCCCTACAAGCTCTCTGTGTCTGTGAAAGCCATGTCCTCTCTGCTTCACTTCCCCCACTGCAAAACTGAGAGCATTATAGAAATGTGCCTGCCTCAGAGAACTGTTATAAATAAATATTAAGTGAGCTAGCTTATAAAAGTCCTTTAGAGGAGGACCCGGTCTGCAGAAAACACCATTTACATATTTGTCATCCTCACAGCGAGAGGCTCAGAGCGTGCGAATGCTGTACCTCAGATGCCTCCGCCACCAGCTTACTAAAGGGCGTCACCACTCGGCCAGCTATTTGTCCTTGAGGTCCAACTTCCAACGGAAGGATTGAAAAAACACACAAAACAAACCACTGTCCAGGGATATGTGACAAGTAAGAGCTCCCTTCTCTTCAACGCCTCAGCCCCTGGTTCCCCTCTTACTTTCGGGCTGCACATTTCTGTCTGTCTGTCTGTCTCCTTTGCAGGAAAGTCCGGCCCGGCTCTCAGCGTTAGGGTTTCTTATGGCCCCATCCCAGGGCTGCCTCTCCCCTCTCTCCTCTTGCCCCCTCCCCCCCCCCCCCCCAATCTCAGCCTCTCCCAGGACAGCTCCTGCTCTTTAGTTGACACCGTGGACCTCCAGACCACCCCTCTGTGCGTAACTCGCTCTGTGAAACTGCACGCAGACAGCTCAGAGGCCTCAGCTCAGCAGGGCTGGTGTGGAAAGCAGGCCTCCCCGGGCCTGATCTTAAGACACGGGCGCCCCGTGAACGGCTCCACCATCCCCCCCGCCGCGGACGTCAGACCCGAAAGCCCATCCCTGATTCTTCCCCGGGTACAGCTCATTACCACTTCCATCCCTGATTCTTCCCCGGGTACAGCTCGTTACCAATTCCATCCCTGATTCTTCCCCGGGTACAGCTCGTTACCAATTCCATCCCTGATTCTTCCCCGCTTACAGCTCGTTACCAATTCCATCCCTGATTCTTCCCCGGGTACAGCTCGTTACCAATTCCAGTCAACGGTGTTTTCTAACCACCTCTGGACCCACCCGGTTTTCTCTATCTCACCACCTCCACCTTCCGCCAAGCCCTCCCTCCGTCCCCCACCCTCCCTGGACTTCCTAACGGGACCTGCCACACGGTCCTACCCAATCTCTTTCCAGATCCAGCCTCCGCATCACAGGCAGATTTTCTTCTTAAAACGTAAGTCTTACCATATGTCTCTGTTTAAAACACTTAAAAAATGCCTCATTATTGCTCTTAGGCGAAGGACACGATGTTTGTGACCTCGTGGGCCCTGCCTCATCTGGATCCTCCCCAACGCCTCCACGCTCCCCCTGCAGCGTGCCACCCTTTGCTCTCGGCGCGCCAGGAGCTGCCTTCTTTCAGCGTTCCTCACAGGCCAGGCCCTCCCATTGCAGGGTTTTGCGGTGCTGTTCCCGCTGCCCGGGGTCCTCCTGCCACCTCCACGCACTCTGTTAACCCCTGGGCCTCCCTCAGACCCCAGCTGGTCAGCATCGACTCAGGAGGCCGCCCCTGATCCCAGGATGTAGGTCAGATTCTTGTGTTTTGGTCATATGATGGATGTGAGCCTTCTCTGCGTGGCTCTCGGGGACTAGGGACCTGTTTGTTCACCACTGCAATTGCTTACAATAGATGAAATATCTCTTATAATAGATGAAATATCTCTTAAAGTAAATCTTCAGTGACTATTAACTGAATGAACAAGTAGCTGAATCAATTATGGGTAGATGGGGAATGAGCGTGGAGACATGAACCAGTATTATTAAAGCTTTTTTTTTTTTAAAGGAATTATAGGCAGTTAAGAGTTTATAAGGGAGAGAGTGTCTGACTCCCAACTATCCTGACAAGATAATTTCCAATGGGTAAATTTGGGACAGATAACTAGGGAGCCGGAGATGTATTAAAAAAAAATGAAGGTTAACTTGGAAGAAAAAGAGGAAAAAATGTTAATTCTTTCATGTCTTTGTATATAGTTATATAAATCCTGCAAAATTATTTGAATATTATAAATTATTATTATCCCATTATACTTATTATAGTAATCAAAAATTGTCATTACATCTCAAACCAACTTAGTATGCAAGAATACATTGAAATAAAAAATTTCATAGTCCTTATATAAATAGGTTAAATTCCTGTTTCATGGAATGTGAAATTTTTACATCTCCTCTCTTTTACTGTTTAAAAATCACCTATAATGCTGTTTTATGTAAGCAACAACCATGTCTTCATTTTAAATAGTGACAAATTAGCCAAAAGCATCTCTGAGAGGCTAAACCTACTGACTCATAATTAATGAAATGTTTTAGCTCTAGACATGCATTTTAAAACATTAGTGAATGCTATTTAATTAGAAGCTTTTCTTCACTAAAGTACTATGGATTCCTCTGAGGAGTAGCAGACGACTGAGATGTACCAGCGATTCAATAGTAACCGATTAACTGGTAATTAAGTTTCCTTTGGAGATCAATCATCCATTTTGCAGAGACGGCCACAATTGAGGGGACCTGCTTAAAGGAGCAAACACCAGTTTTGACCTAAAGGCCATTTCAAGTGTCCCATTCTAGAGGTGACTGCTCTGCAGGGTCAGCCTCTGCGCTTCTTTTGTTCCTTCTCTCGCTTGATCTTAATTTTCTCTTTAATTAGGTGGCACCCTGGAAACATTAAGCGCTCAAAGTCCAGTGCTGGTGAAGTGACGATGAGTTCATTGGGATATAAAACAGTTTTCTGTCTTTGACTGTGAACTACTAACAAACAGCCTTCTATCAACAAGAGGGCAGAAATTGTCTTATTCATCTTCTATCCCTACTGTGTTTGGTGCCCAGCACACAGTCTGTATTGATGACAGCTTGCTGAAAAATTAATGCATCTGCAAAGTGACCAGACTCGTAGACCATGTGCCTCCCCAGCGTGCTTTGCGGTCTGCCTTTCCGAACAGGTAAGCAGGGCACCGGAGGTGAGCTGGCTCTCAGTGTCTGAAAACCTGCAGGCACTTGCTAACCACTTTGAAATGAAGGAGGAGTCATATGGCCGGAACTCCAGCCTCTTGTTTCCGCGTGTGGAAGGCATGAAAGTGCAGCTCTGAGTCAGAGCTGAGTAACACGTATTTTGTTCGCTTCCATGCTTCTCCTCCAGGAAATGGGAAGGTCTCTAAACGGCACCTCCGCCAGGACCGGCAAGATTAAGTTATGTCTCTGTTTCCCCCCAAAACACATTCCTAAGTATAGAAACACTGCAAAATGCTGGAATAGGATTTACAGAACTCTTTGATTCTGAAAAATTGCACAGTTTGGAACAACAACAACAACAAAAAAACAACCAACTACCATCATGTCAGGTTCAGGTGGCATTCGAATTCCTAAGCCAGCAGAACCTAACTATTTTTGTTCTTAATTTTTCTCTGTGACTGAGATCTGCAGGAGAGGGGTAGGGGTATGAACTTCCAGAAAAATGTACCATTCCAGGGTTCACTGAAGGAGAGGGAACTACCCCTTGACTCTTCCTGCTGAGAATCACGATAAACTCAGCCACTGGGGTCGGGCTGGCAGGAACTGGCCGAGAGCCGCCTGCTGTCTTTGAGCCGGAGTGGAACTTGACCTCCCGGAGAGCCTTGGCTCCAGCTCTCAGCACCGCAAAGCCGAGGCGCTGTGCAAATAGCACTGAATCTCATCTGATTCACGGCGCCCCTTAAAGATAATGACGAGTGTGTTGGCTGCTTCTTTGTCCAAGGGAGCTGGTGTGGCTTCTTCTTACCACTTTGCGCACAGTGCGCTCTCGGCTGTGCTCCTGGAGTGGGGTGGGGTCCAGCTGGAAAAGCCAGGACAGAGCGGCTGCCCAGGGTCTCCTGGCCACTCACACGTCCCCCAAGGCCAGGAGGTCTGAGCTTTGGGAGGAAGCTGGGCAAGGCCGGTAGAAAGCAGTTCTCTGGCACCACAGCTGCTCTGGGGCACCGCGGGGAAGGTTTCTAGGGAGCCAGCCTAACGCTCTCCCATCCTTAACAAAGGGAGGAAGAAGGAAGGAAGGGAGGGAGGGAGGAAGCCTGTCTTTTTCCTGCACCTACGCTGTGCCAGGCACCGAGGCTGGGCATTTTCATTTGCAGCCAGCCTCCCAGGGCCCTGGGAGCTTTATCACTCAGTGTTCAGGAGGAGGCTCAGGGCGAACCAAGGGCGTGGCCACCGCGCCCGGCTCACACTGGACCTGGCCTTAGGATTTGGTGCTCTCGGATTTCCAAGCTCACATGTTTCTTGTGCTACTATGTCCTATTCCGGGCAAAGTTCTGAGATCTGTCTAAGTACCAAAGTGGAAAGGGCCTTGGGCACCATCTTATTCCAGCCCCTAATTTTATGCATGAGGAACAAAGAGCTGGAATCATTGAACAGAAGTTTATCATTTAACATGTAACAAACCTATGAATTCTTGAAAGTAGGAAATGCAGACTCGCCCACCTCTGATTCCTTTGCTGAGAGAAAGACAGGAAATCAGTCATTTTGGGCTGTTCTAGTCATTTTGGCTTTCAAATTCACCTCTTATTAACCTAGTATTTGGTTCACTATCATGTTTCCATCCAGATAACTTTGACATTTCAGTCATCACCAACTCCTCTTTCCCTAGCCTCTCCCACATCCAACCAGCTGTGAAATCCCGCTGGACTCTGCCTGCAGCATCTCTCCAGTCTCCCCGCTGCCCCAGGCCAGGAGTTTTCTCTGGGCCTTTTGGTCTCCTATCTCGGCTGCCTTGAAGCAGTTATGCATTGTCATTCTTTTTCCCAAACCTAGTTGCTTCCCAAAGGCCCGCAGGAAACGTCAAAATTTCTTATAGGACATCCAAACTAACCTTGATTTACACTTTTAGGATTTTTCATTTTCCTGTTAAGGTGAAGGGTCAGATGACCAAATGAATCTCAGAGGACACAGGGCCCTTCCCGTTCTTGGATTCTTGCATTTGCCCTGGCAACTGGTGTCCTCTGCCTGCTGGGTCATGGTACCCCCTCCTTGCTCATGTAAGCCTGACGCTGGGCTCTCCTCAATGGCTCTCTTCACACGGTCTTCAGAGTAAGAGGGCTAATGTGTCTTAATGGGTGGGAAGGAGGTACTGCGACAAAGGATGAGGTGGGTAGTATAAAGAAGCAGGCAGATAATAATTTAGCCCTGGCATATATGTCAAGAGGGAAAAAGAAGAAAAAAAAATCACCCAATATAATATATTGTTTAGGCAGAGACACGGGTAGTACAACTAAAGGCAAGGGAAAGATGAACAGAAAGAAATCCCAATTGTCGTTTATCCACTTTCCTGAGAGGGAGAGGGCATGACTGGGGTGGGACACACAGAGGCTCAAAGGCCTTGGCAATGTTCTCTTTTCAGCCAGTGGCAGAGAAGTCAGTATTTGTCTTATTTTTCATATACACAACACACACATTCATATACTACTATATAGCGCACGATTCATACACACACACACACACACACACACACACAAACACACACATATATGTAATTTATTTATATATGGGTATATTATAATAAAAATAAAATTTAAAAGAAAACAGTGAATAAATGGGAAGTGAGAAAGTGGAGAGAGCCTATTAAAAACTCTCTCCAATTTCTTCTTTTTTGTTTTGTTAATCCTCACCCAAGGACATTTTTCCGTTGATCTTTCAGGAGAGTGGAAGAGATGAGAGAAACATTGACATGAGAGAAACGCATAGATTGGTTGCTTCCTGCACATGCCCCGACCAGGGCCTGCGCCAGGGAAGAGCCTGCAACCAAGGTACATGCCCTTGACTGGAATTGAACCAGGGACCCTTTGGTCTGCAGGCGGACGCTCTACTCACTGAGCCAAACCGGCTAGGGCAAAAACTCTCTCCCATTTCTTGATGTCCTTAGTAGGCTTGAAACATTCATGGCTTACCACAGCTCATAGGAGCTCACAATAATACAGTAAAACCTCAATATAACAGACTAATTGAGGTGAGAGGTTGTCTGTTAAAGCCGACAGTCCATTATATAATAAAGTCAGTTTTCCAAATGAGTATGTTAAAAATCAACAAATTAGTTTACTTATTTTTACTTATATAGACATGTTTGTGTCATTAAAAGTATATATGAGAAGTTTAATTTCACAGGTACGTTTTCTATATGTATTACAGTAATTTTATATTTGTATTGAATGCACGTATCATCTCGAGTAAACAAATGCACGTGGTTGGGGCAAGGTTTAGCACATGTGGCAACAGAAACAATTACCACATGAGGCAGTGTGATCACCTACTAATCATTCTCTGAACACTGTTCAGGAGCGGCGACTCTTGGACTTATATATGTTCACTATAGTTGTAGATATGCAATATTTATGTTGGCAAAATTACTATAGTGTTTTCTTCCCAACATATGGCCTATTTGTTGACATTTATTAAAAATAACAGTGAATTAATAATAAAAATAACCTGCTAATTTAATTACAAGCAAATCTTGATTGAAAGCATTTTAAAATGAACAGGGTAATAATTTTCACATATGACATAAGGACTGGAAATTTTTCTCCTTAAATCCAAATTCCATTAAATTCAGGTTGGCAAAACTGAGGGTTCACTGTACTGCTAAATAACAACTGCGTAGCAGATTGTGATTTTCACAGCACGTTATTAATCTGGACCTCTCAAGGCTGAGCTGGGTTTGTTATGAACATCCTATTTCTACTGATGAAGAAAACGAGGTTCAAGGAGTTATGAGTAAATACAACAGCTTAAATCCTAGTTGTCGATTTCAAACCCTATTCCTTTATTGCATCATGCTACTTACATATAGGCTCCTACAGTGTTTCTGGGACAAACCCACACTCTAGGGCTGATCTAAGGACCTACAGAAAGGAATGAGCATACCTACTGGACAGGGCTAGTTGAACCCCAGCTACGATTCGATGGGTCACATGACTTCAGGCAAATCATTTTATTTCTCTGGGTCTGAGTTTTAGTTTATAAAAAGGAAACTGAAGTGCTATACTCCTCAATGTATTTGATCCAAAATGTCTCCCCTAATTAACATTATGATGCATGCAGTGAATATGCAATTACATTTAAATTCAGTATAATTAAGAATGTGGTATGTTTAAAATAGTGATTCTTTTAATTGATCTACAGGACAGATTTAGCTATCTATAGATTTAAATGCCTTACAGATAGATTTTTAAAAGAAATGTAATGCCTTGTAAAATCTTAGCTCTTTCACGCATACCAGCTCTCTTCCCGCCTTGCCCATGACTAAATTAACAGAAGCAATGTAATCTAAACTTTATTCATAATTACACTTTGTATAGATTCTATGAACACATAGTAATGGTTTTCAGGGGGATACCCATTTCAAAATAGAAGGTCCCCCTTTTCCCAGGGCTTTCCTATAGTTGACTAAAAACTCAACTGCTTTAATTTTAGGAATTCCACTTACCCTGTTTCCCCAAATTTCATTCAGGTGCTCTTTTCTCTTTATTTTTTTAAAAAAATATATATTTTATTGATATTTTATAAAGAGGAAGGGAGAGAGATAGAGAGCTAGAAACGTCGATGAGAGAGAATCATCGACCAGCTGCCTCTTGCACACCCCTTACTGGGAATGTGCCCACAACCAAGGTACATGCCCTTGACCAGAATCGAACCTGGGACGTTTCAGTCCACAGACCGACGCTCTACCACTGAGCCAAACTGGTTTCGGCTCTTTTCTCTTTATTAAGTGGGACTGGGAAAGGCGTGGTCTGGAATTAACCTTAGGCGGAGGTACAGAGCTTTGAACTTCAGTATCAGATTGATTCTTTTTTAAAAAATAGGTTTTTATTGATTTCAGAGAGGAAGGGAGAGGGAGAGAGAGAGACAGAAACATCAATGATGAGAGAGAATCACTGGTCAGCTGCCTCCTGCTCGCCCCCCACTGGGGATCCAGCCTGCAACCTGGGCATGTGCCCTAACCAGGAATTGAACCGTGACCTCCTGGTTTATAGTAGGTCGATGCTTAACTACTGAGCCACACCGGCCAGGCATCAGGTTGATCCTTTCAGACACATTTAAACTTCTCTCAGTCTGTACTCAAATGTCTAAGATGTTAACACTGAAGCCTGATTGTTCCCAAAATGCAGAGGAGCCGGCTCTCCTGGCCAGACTGTTAGGGTGGTGTGGTCAAAGCCTCAGAATCTGACTACACTGCTCGGTTATGAACGGACTCAGCCTGATGACGTACTCAGTGCGCACAGTCTAAAAGAAAGATGCTTCCTCGATACTTTTGCTGCCACCAACTCCCTTTGATGACGGACATCATCCCACCTCACAGCTTCAAGTCGTAGTGGTTCATAGAAACCTGAGGCCTCAATTGCAGTTCCAGCAGGGGAGCAAAGCTGGGGGCAGCTAAAGATGGGTTGATTCATCTCTAAGAAGGAAAAATGGCTGCGTGTTCACCCTCGGATGGCCATAAACGCAGCACAACCAGGCCGGCCAGCTGCGGGCTCAACGCTGCTGATTCATGAGATGCTGGACGCTGCCTCAGGGTGATGACCTCACTTCACCCATCGGAGGCTTTCTCTCTTCTGGGACCAGCCCTGTCTCCACAAATGCCTCCAGGCCAAGTTGAAGTACGCCATTGGCCATTGATGGCATTGAAATTCTTCCTTTTTCTTTCTAAGCTGACTCCCCCTCCTAGCTTTCAGTTTCTATGTGGCATCAGTGGCCACCCTCTCCCTAACTGTGTGGTCCCAGCCATCTTTGACACTTCTTTTCCTTTTATTATGTCCACCTATTGATACTCACAGATTTTTACTCAAATTAAAGAAATCTGATATTTGGCCTTCTTGAGTAATCACTCTGTCACTCCTATCTTTGACTGAAGTGCAAGAAGAGGCGGTTTTGGCCGAAACCGGTTTGGCTCAGTGGTAAACCTGTGGACTGAAAGGTCCCAGGTTCGATTCCGGTCAGGGGCATGTACATTGGTTGCGGGCACATCCCCAGTAGGGGGTGTGCGAGAGGCAGCTGGTCAATGTTTCTTTCTCTTTGACGTTTCTAGCTCTCTATCTCTCTCCCTTCCTCTCTGTAAAATATCAATAATATATATATATATATATATATATATATATATATATATAATTTTTTTAAAGAAGAGGCGGTTTTGGATCTGGTTTGCCTTAGGAAATGATAATAAAGAAGCAAAAGTTTTAAACCTTAGATTTCCAAAAGCCCTGTCATTGTAGAATTCTGAATTATTTGAATCCTGAGGATACCTCAAGAGGAAATACATAATATACTAGTGGCCCAATGCATGAAATTCATTCATGGGGGGTGGGGTGTCCCTCAGCCTGGCCTGCATCCTCTCCAATCTGGGACCCCTCTTGCAATCCAGGACCATGGACTCCTAATCGCTCACCTTCCTGCCTCCCTGATCACCCCTAACCACTCTGCCTGCCGGCCTGCATGCCCTCAATTGTCCCTCTTGCGGGCCTACTTGCCCCCAACTGTCCCCCCTGCCAGCCTGTTTGCCCCCATCTGCCCCCCATTGGCCTGATCACCCCCAACTGTGCCCCCACCAGCCTGCTTGCCCCCAACTGCCCCCCATCCCATTGGCCTGATAGCCCCCACAAACTGCCCCCCCAGCCTGCCTGAACTCACTACTCCCCCTGCCGACCTACTCACCCCCAACTGCCCCTCCACTGGCCTAACCACCCCAACTGCCCTCCCCTCCTGGCCTGATTGCCCCTAACTGCCTCTGTCTCAGCCCCACCACCATGGCTTTGTCCGGAAGGACATCCAGAAGGTCTCCTGGTCTAATTAGCATATTACCCTTTTATTAGTATAGATGACTTATTTCATTTATACACAAATGCATTGTGTATAAGTAATTCTGTAAGTAATTCTGTTGGGTATGAGTGTTCCCATTTTACAGATAAAGAACCTGACGCTTGTTCATCTAAATTAGAATTTTGGACTTCACCTTTACAGGCATTGTGAGAAACCACTAGACCAACAACAACAATAATAATAACTATTAAAGTTGCCCAGTGGCAGGGACTTGGGCCTTTTTGTGCATTGCTGTATCCTTCCAACACCCAGAACAAAGTCTGTCACATGGTATGGTTTTTATTAGTTTCCTGTGGATGCCATAAAAAATTACCACAATGCCAAAACCGGTTTGGCTCCGTGGTAGAGCGTCGGTCTGCGGACTGAAAGATGTCTGGTCTACCAGGTCTAATTAGCATATTACCCTTTATTAGTATAGATAAGTCATATATCCTGTATTTCCTCTCAAGGTATCCTCAGGTCTAGTGAATAGAATATCAGAGTGTGGTAAGAGATACGGCAGAAATAATCGGAGGGCGCTGCTGAAGTGCACAGGAAATATCCAGAATGCGGCATGAGGGGAAAGCTGAGGAGATTTCCTGGGGAAGAAAATGCCCGAGTGGAGCTGTAAGGGATAGGGAGAGGCTTATGGTCAAGTTGACAGCGTAGGAAAACCTAGTCGTACTCAGAACCTCCCACAACCACATCAAAATCACAACCGAACGGCAGAACTACCACATTCAGAACTGTCTGGATCTAACTGAACAGAAGTCCTGTAACTAAGGATATAAAGAAACCACAAACAGACTGGAAAAATGGGCAGAGACCCTGAATGGGCTGGTCCCATACCCATGTGTAGCAATTAAAACCGGAGAGGGACATCTCACCTGCTGAGGTCCCCCTGAGAAGTGAGGGTCTCAGCCCTGACCAGGCCCCCAGCCCTGGGTTCCAGTGCCAGAGAGAGAAGTCCCCATAACCTCTGGCTGAGAAAACCAGCAGAAACTGTGCTGGGTGAGACAGAGTGCTGCAGGAGTCCCAGGCATTCCTCTTAAAGGGCCAGTGCAGGAACTGACTCACACTCACTCGCTTAGAACTCCGGCACTGGGGCAGCAGCCCGGAAGGCAACTTGGACATGTAGGGAGGGAATGAATCGTCTGGCAACAGGGCCAGGGTTGGAGGGGCAGCTTTCTCCCACGCAGAAGTGCTGGCACAGGCCATTTTTCTTTGGCTGAGCCCTCCACCACAGAGCTGGGAGGCAGACACCATATCCGAGTCTCCATCAACATGGTTAACACTGTTTGCCGCACCCTACCGATTTCCTGAGACCCTACATACCCCACCCAACGTTGGGGCCCACCTAAGCCCTTCCCAGTGGCTTTTCCATACAAATGACCTACCTTGGCTCATGCTGCCAATTTTCCTAAAACCTCCCGAACAAACAGCATCTGGCCCTGGCATGCCCATATACCTGCTGCTGAGGGACTCCTAGTCCGGCGCTAGTGCCAGCTGGCCTTGGTTTGTAGGCTGGCCCTTTCCAGGCACTTTCAAACACCCTCCTGGCTTCTGGTAAACCCGACCTCTAGGCGCTGGAGGCCCCACCCATCTGGCAACTCGGGGGCTCTGCCCTACCGAGGTCAGGGAAAAAACCTGGGGCAGACACAGTGGTGTGGCTCCGGGGTGGGGACCACACCCAGCACTATCCCTGAGGCCTGAGCTACATCTCCCCCTCAAGGGAGATGCACTAGCCCCGTCCTCCTGGTTCCAGCAGAGGCTTTCGGTGACTGAGCCTGGCAGGCAGCTGGCAGGCAGAGGCAGGTGGAGGTGGGTCCTGGGTGCCTCGGGAGTTTTGCTGCCCTGCCCTGGGCCCGGTGCTGGTGAAAGCCAGTCTTGGAGTATGGTTTGGTCCTTCCCGTGCACACCTAAGCCCAGCAGAGGCAGCCACAAACTGAGGATTGGTTGTAGCTTCAAATAGATTCCCAAGGGTCAGGGGCAGACAGCATCTGACACTGACCTGAAACAGAGTCTCTTCCAAGAGGCCCAGAGCCAACACACCAAGTGCCCCGCTTCAGACAACAACAGAACAGAACCCAACCAACCTCACAAACATCAGGTTCAAACAGAGATCTCAGCAGCACCAAACTGTGCTGCAGTGAATTCTGCCTTTTTCTTTTCTTTTTTGGTCAGCACCTGCCAAAGAGCTTGCACACTGTGGCTGGATTGGAGCCTCACAGTAAGCTAGCCTCAGGGTCGATCCCATGCACAAACAGGCCAACAGAAACCAAGACTGAATTACAACAGGAGGGCCCACAGAACCCCCAGAAGGGACATCACCAGAGCCCCCGGCTCAGGAGACCAAGGAGACTGAAGCAGGTCTATGTAATGTACAGGGACAGATACAAAAAGGCAGCCAAAGTGGGAAGACAGACAGACAGACCCCAAATAAAAGGACAGGACAACTCCCCAGAAAAAAAAAAGGGCTAAATGAAATGAAGACAAGCCATGTATCAGACATAGAGTTCAAAGTAATGGTCATAAGGATGCTCGAAGAATTTAGTGAGAACTACAACAGCATGGAAAAAGACATAGAAAACATAATCTGAAATGAAGAATACAATATCTGACATCAAAGATAACACTGAAAGGAATAAACAAACAGTAGGTTGGATGAAGCAGAGTATTGAATCAGCAATGTGGACGAGAAGGTAAAAAAAAACAACAACAAAACATTCCATCCAATCTGAGTAGCAAAAAGAATGAGGCTAGGCCCTAGATGGTGTTGCGAACTGGTTAGAGTATTGGCCCTCACACCAAAGGGTTTGATTCCCAGTCGAGGGCGCACACACAAAAAATGATAGGTTGAGAAATGGATAAGTTGTGCTCCAGCTATCTTGTACCAGATTACAGAGTTGTAATGGGGTATGATGGGGTATTTCTACCATGGAAATTTGTGAATACGACAAATCAGGGGCTTATGATTCCTCTTCCCACCTGTTAAACCTTTACCAGCATAGCCCTAGGTGTGAGGAGGACCAGGAAACAGCCACGGCCAAGGTAAGGAATTCCTTGAATCTCCTACTAACGAGTATGGATTTTACTCTGAAACCATTGGGGGGCCCTCCAATTATCTTAAGGAATACAGTTACACATATTGATCTGTTTTTGGAAAAGATTACTTACTCCAGCAGCGGTATGGAAACAAACAGAATGGTTGAGGATGAGGATGGAGTCAAGGAGATCTAGTTCAACCTACTGGCACCATTTTCATTACAAAACCTGTCTGGGGTGATCACATACAGTTTTCTGTTTCTGCTATGTGTATATGCAGAAGGAGAGAGGAAGTAAAGATTTTTAAAAAAATATATTTTATTGATATTTTTACAGAGAGGAAGGGGGAGAGATAGAGAGCTAGAAATGTCGATGAGAGAGAGACATCAACCAGCTGCCTCTTGCACATCCCCTACCGAGGATGTGCCTGCAACCAATGTACATGCCCTTGGCTGGAATCGAACCTGGGACCTTTCAGTCCGCAGACCGACGCTCTACCACTGAGCCAAACTGGTTTCGGCAGTAAAGATTTTTAAACTTCATATTTACTAAGAATAAGAGCAGGTTTTATCCTAAGGAAGGAACAGAAGAAGCAGACTAAATGAGAAAGCTGAGTTTGGCTGGATGGCTCTTTGGAAACATTAAATTTCTTGATTAAATAGGTGTTCTTAGTTGCACCCAAACCAGCAGCTGGATAAGGTGCTTAAGAAAGTCTGAAATAAGGCTGTTACACAGAATGTCAACATGGGTTAATGAATGAGAGAGGTTATGTAAACTATTACTTAATCCCAATTGAGGGTTTCCTGAGCCACTGGGGAACTGGGCTGAGGTTGACAGACAAGAGTAAAGTTAGAAGGAAACAGAGCATTAAAAAAACAATAGTTCAGTTTAACTTGTGATTTGCCCACAGTTTAGAGTGTAAAATGAAAGACTTGCTAGTAGCAGAAAAGGTAGAATAAAGCTATACCAATATTGCTATTAAAATAATTGCCTGTTCACTCATTGGAACAGAGGTTTTATTACACATTGGCAGAGAAAATAGAAAATTTGACTGCTTCTTAACCAGTTCTAGTGTACAAAGTATTAAGTAAGGCACTGGGAGTTTGTCATAATAGCGGGTTCCAAGGTCTCAGAAAATTCAGCAACAGTCACACAAATACTGAATTACTATTTACTTACAAAAATGTAGGTTTTTAGTTTCCAAATATTTCATTACTTTTTTCCCCATGAGTTTATGTGCATTCAACTGGATTAGCACCAGGGTTCCTAGGTCCCATAATAATTTAGAGGTTTTTAAAAAACAACAACAATTAAAAGAACATTCTGTTAGATCTGGTAAAGTCCTGGTGTATATTTTTCTGTGATATAAACAGTGCCTCAAATGGTGAACTTTAAATTTTCAATACTGAGGTGAAAATGTTTTTCCTGTGCAGAATCTACTAAAAGCAAATAGCAAATATAATAAACAACATAAACAGATGAACAAAAACAGATCCAGAGATAGGGAAGCATCTGTCAGACCGTCAAACCTCAGAGGGTGAGGGAGAGAGATCAACCAAAGGACTTGTATGCATGCATATAAGCCTAACCAATGGACACAGACACCAGGCGGGGGGCAGGGGGGGGGCGGGGGGGAGGGCGGGTATGAGTGGGGGTGGGGTGGGCGGGCAATAGGGGGATAAGGATACATATGTAATACCTTAATCAATAAAAGATAAATAAATAAATAAAATAAGAAATGAAAGAAGAGAGGGAGGGAGAAACTAAACAGGAAAGCTCCCTTTGTGCTTATAGGTATTCTCCACGCAAATGCTCTAGGTCCTACTTGACACTGTGGGATTCATCAAAAGAGTCATTTTAATAAAATGTGTTGTTCTAGGGGGAGAGGGAAGGCATTTGTTGAAACAACTGAAGAAAATCGAATATGAACTGATTATTAGATGATATCTAAGTTGTGGTAATGGTAATATATTTATATTGGAAAATGTCCTAATTCTTAGCAGGTGCATGTGGAAGGTTTAGGGTGAAGTTTCATAATGTCAGTGTTTGAAAAATTTCCAGATAAAATATTGGGGGGAAAACACAACGCAACAAACAAACAGAAAAAGCAAATGGAGACAGGAAAGGAGGCCTGGGTGCTGAGTGTGCCGCTGCCACACACCAGCCTCACAGAAAACATTGCCTGCCTAAAAACCTGACATTGTCGCTTATTTTCATAAGCACTCGATTCTAAAAACGTATCCAGGTGGAAAATATCAATCATTTTCACTATTTACCATAATGTGATATTTTTTAAAAACAGGCACATATTCTAGTCCTCTTTGTACAGGTCAAGAACCTGTACTTTGGTCTTTCAATGTTAATTAGGAGGTATACCTACTATTGTTAAACTACCACACATACCTATATTATTTATCATTCTGCAAACACTGACTGTAATAATGGGCCAGTAACAGAACTGATCTTTGTACTCTGTCTGCTAGTTCTATGGGAAATCAAGAGCTTTCTATGACTCTTCTGAAATGAGAGTGAATTTAGCTGACAATAAGAAACACTGCCCATTTCTTTCTATGCCAGGTCTAGACACACCCAATGGAACTGGTGTTTTTCAAATCAGAAATATTTCTCTATTACTCTTACTAAAGCATTTTCTGATTCCTGCTTACCATGATGTTGGAGCCATAAATAAGTTTACATTTACTGAATCATTAGATATATTCTATTATAAAGTCCTCATCTTTATTCATTTAATTCAGTTCCTCTAGTAACAGAATCACACAATTTAACCTCATATTCACCTTTGTTATTGCACTTTAGAACATTTCCAGAGTCTTATACCTTCTCTATTAGTAAATATACGAAAAAATAACCTCACCTTCTTATTATGAAGTTTTGTATAACTCTTATATACACTGTATTCTTATAAACAATCTCTCACATTCAAGATTTTGGACACCTTACTGGAAAATCAACAGTCCTTTGCCTGTAATTACAGCCTTCACCAAGGGGCTAGCCAGTGACCTCTCTGACTTACAGGAATGGGAATAAACCTTGAAGATTAAACACCTCCTATTCCCTCAACGTTTCCCTTGGCAAACTCCACTTCTTTCTCGGCCAAGCAAAAGTAAACAAAGCAAATACAGGAGTTAAATATTTCCTTTGATTCCTCACACATTTATTTTTATTTTGTTATTTTAAAGGTTTGTGGAGATGACAAAAACAATGCCTTTTATGATTGTCATAAAAATACATTTGTAGAGTTTATTAAGACCTTTTACTCAAACACCTTAGCAATTCAGATGGTCTCTGTTTGCTATGTCAATATATATATTTCTTTTGGAAGACAAACTTTTTCTCAAGTAAAAGAAACACTACTGTCTATGGTCTTGCAAAGCATGTGCATAGGCTTAGGTACAAAGAAGCATAACAAACTGCCTGTCCTCTAAGACCTTAAACTTATTTAAACATTTGCATGGTTATGATTAAATATATATACACACTAGGGGCCCGGCGCATGAATTCGTGCACCAGTGGGGTCCCTTGACTTGGCCTGGCCTGCGGAATCAGGCCAAAACCGGTTCTCCGACATCTCCTGAGGGGTGCCGAATTGTGAGAGGGTGCAGGCCAGGCCATGGGACCCCACTGGTGCATCATTGGAGCTGAGGAGGGACTTTGGGAGAGCTCCAGGGTGTGTCTGGCCTGTCTTGCTCAGTCCCAATTGGCTGGACCCCAGCAGCAAGCTAACCTACAGGTCAGAATGCTGCTCCCTGATAGTTAGTGCATGTCATAGTGATTGGTTGACTATTTGCTCCCTGGTGGTCTTTGCACATCACAGCAAGTGGCTAAGAGGCCTTAGCATATCATTAACATATTACATTTGACTGATTGAACTGTCTACCGATTGACCCAACACAGCATATTAGGCTTTTATTATATAGAATGATTAAAATAAGAAAGTCAAAATGTGTCTATAACTAGAGATTCATTAGAACAACCTAACCATGGCACAAACTAGAGACAATGCCCCTGTACATTCAGTAGGTGCTCATGACATCCTCATGAGTCCCTGGAACACTTGTCTCCCAATTGACCCTTGAGGGCAGCGGTCAGCAATTGGTGGTCCGCAGACCACTGGTGGTCCATGAGGTCTCAAAGATTGGTGATCGCTGCTCTAGGACATAGGCTACACGGTTCACATGAGAAGAGAATTCTCTGAAATGGATTCAGTTGTGCAGAGCACAGTGCACAGGGGCAGAAAGAGAATATGACTGGGGCCCACCTCAGTGTCACATTCCCTTGAATTCGATTAACTTTTATAATTTTGATAATTTCAATAGAGCTTATTTTGTGTGTTCTCAGGATTATAGAGTTCCCGTGGTCACAGAACATACTGGTAGGTCACAGGATAATCCCACCCATCCCCCAAAAAACACAGGTTCTTCTGACAAATAGGGTCCCAAGTGTTACCCACAGAAGAAAGGAATGGGGGAGAGGGGAGAGATAAGAGAAGAACAACTTGGACTGACATAAGAAATACCTATTTTCAAAGAAGCTGATAAGATGATAGGCTATGAGAGACAGTGAGACCGAGAGCTACCTAAATTATGTCCGTAGCTTCTAGAATCTACACATTATTTTCTTCACATTAAAAATCATTCACTCAATGAAAAGTATTTTAATTCATTTAGAAACCTAAGAAAAGACCAAGTTTGTATAGAGTAAAACAAAAACTGTTTAAAACAAAGTTAAATTCTCCAGGATAGTTCTACTTGGGATATGTTTTTGTAAGTATAAAGTAATGTGCACTCATGACTGGAACCCACTTTAAAAAGCTGGACGAATGAAGCACCACGTAGTTAACACCCAAAGCGTGTGAAACAGGTAAGAATTGTTAGTTTATTAAATACAGGCCATGGACTGGCCCATCTTCTAAAAATATGTTTTTTCCTAACATTTTGAGCTTCATGTAAGTTATCTTTTAGCCTTATGCAAAGTTAATTTTCATGTCTTGAAGGTGGCCCATTGTGACTATACTACCAAATTAACATATTCTTCCTTACTTGTATCCACAGGTATTTATTCCCCTCACACTGTATTTCATATATCTTCATGATGTATTTGTTTATTGGGTGACTGATCACTTACAGTAATCTCCTCCCCTAGTCTGTTTGCACCACAAAGACAAGAACCATGCCTATCTCATTCACCACTGCAATACCACCAGGGTTAGGCACTCAATAAATATCTGTTGAATTTCTTGTTGATTCTTGGGTGTGCGGTGAAATCCTTTCCTCTGTCTCTTGCTGAAAACAATGATTACAAATTTTTGGTCATTTTATGAACTAAATAAGATGGTCAGGCTTCTAGCATTTGGTTTAAACTAACAAGATGGAAAAAACAAGAATATAATGCAATTAGCTTAAAATAAATGGAAAATATTGCACATTTTATTGTCAATACAATTTTTAAAGACACTCATTTTTGCTATTGACTGCCACTGCATTAGTGCTTGTAATCTACTTAGTGCACTGGCACTAAATACTATTGATTCATTTGGCTAAATGACCAATTTAATCATTGCATTTCTTTCTATTTCCTGAACAGCAATTCACCTATAGTTCAGTTAGTAGACTAGCTGCTAGATGCAAGTGTTAATAGGATTTTAAAAAAATCTGAGCATGAACTGTTTTATGTTTTACCTTTGTTATTGAGATTATTACAGAGTCCCTCCTTTCTTCCCCCTTTGCCCATCTCCATCTGGGTCCGTGTTGTCCCCACCCTCCCGCCCCCGGCCTCCAATGAAAGATTGGCTGTGACTATGGGCAAGTGTCAATAGGATTTTAAATTTAAAATGTCATCAGAAAATTTAATGTCATACAGATTTACACTTTTCTGATACATGGACACAAATTCTAGCAAATTATGAATAATTCATGTATTTTGAAATAACCACAGAAAAGAATGTTTTACGAATCAAAACTGACCTTAATTTACCCTTTTTATCTAGAACACAATTTGAAATGTCACCTACCATTTTATTGTCCTCTGATTAATTAAACGTTTTGCTGATTTACCCAAATAAGACAACTCATGTCAGACTTTAGTTTGAGCTCACAAAAATATATATACTATTCATAAACTGTTTTCCCCTATATGCAAACATCAAGAATGCTTAAACTAGCCTTTGTTCTATGGTAGCATGCATTTGTCAGACATTTTCCTGTCCTCGTGTTGAAACATTAGAGAATATTTTTGAAGGAGAGAAGGTGGCCAAACTTCATCTGCTCCCATGTTAGCCAAGGTCTAGGATGACGTGTGCTATGCCTCTTCCCCAAGGCTTTTAGGATAGGAAGTCAACACTCCCCAGTAAGTAATTCACATGTAAAGGAACTGCTTGGAGCACATGAGCTGGAAAAAATATATGATTAGCAGACTGGAATGTATCCAACGGGATCCTAGAACCATCACATTTACTGTTATTAAAAAAAAAAAAAATCAGGGGAGTTTTACTTCAAGTGCAGCTGAACCACTGGTCTTCCTTCCCTCAGAAAGGAGCCTGTACTGCCCTCCCCGGCTCCCGGAGACGTGACTGGCAGCACGTGTCTGGGCCCTGACTCATTCTGAACCCCGTGTGCCCACTGACTGACTCAGTATCTGTGCCCACCCATGACTAAGCCACGGCAGACATTCCTTCGGCTCTTCTCTCCAAATTCTGATAGCTGACCATTTTTAAAAATTAGTATGAAGCGATAAGAAAGCAACATAGAGTGGCCATTGTTAGGAGAGAATTCTGAAGTATTCTTAGCTAAAAAAACCCTTTATTACTCAAGGAGGTTAACATTCTCATAAAAATGCCGGATCCCACATGCTTTCAGAAGTTTAATCATATGGTCGTATTGCAATAAAAATATCACATATTTGATCTGTGTCTTCAAAGTTTTATTAACATGTCAGCATTTCAAACACCAACTTTAAGATTTTTTTTTGGTATGAACTCATTTTTTGCTACATTGATTTTACCACATGGCTCTTCACGTAGAGACCAACTACTTACATAAAACACAGATCACATACCTCCTGCTTTAAAAGACATTATGGAGAATGGAGAATTCATTGTATGTACATGGCATAGGTAACTTTTAATTGCTCATACAGGGGAAACACTATCAGTCACATTATGATGTCAATATGATACACAGATAAAGCCCGCCTACATTTTTAGTGAGTTTCAGAATTAACTGCTTTTCTTTGCTGTTAGCTTATAAAAACATCATACCTTTGCTTTTCCATTCTTCCTAGGGTAGACCTGTGAAGAGGCTATGGAATGGTTTCAAGACTGCTCAGGAGGGGAAGAGAAAAAAGCAAAGGCATCAGTGGTTCGCTCAGTTACACATTTTCTAATACCCAGGGTGTTCCCAGTGAGCTCAGAGAGGGCTACAAAATTCTGGAAAGAACATAATTTAAAATTCCTTTAATGAAAGAATGCAACATGCTACTTTTCATAGGATGGGGAGCATGGAAAGTTCAAGTAAATAGATTAGGGAGCAGTGACTCCCACAGCCTGGCAGAGAGTAAAGAAGAGTTCACGAAAGGACAGGAGTCATCTCCAATGAATGAGTTTCTACTGAATATGTTTTAAAAAGTATATTGAATCCTTGTACCGCAAGAATTTTCTTCCTTGCAAGGTTTTGCTTTGGTAGCTAAGCTATTACATTTGGCCTCTCCAAGATGTTTAGTGTTTAGAATAAAGAATCCTCAATAACATTTTTCAGATAGGATAACATCCTCTCATTTTAGAGCACAAGAAATAAAAAAAAATGAAATCTAACTTCACATTTTTCATCCCTAACACAAACCGTGTTCTCTTGAGATACTAGATTGCTTAAATAAGACATGTCAAAGCCAGTATAATTTCCTGGATGTTATGTGCAACACTGATCCCATATTCTCTGTTCAAATGTTGGGGTGTGGGAGATTATAGATGCACGGCCCATAAAGAGTTATAAATCTTTGCTTATTTTATTAAATATTATGGGGCATGTCCTGAGGATGACAGATCAATAATGGTCCTTGTGGTTTCCTGATAGAAGGCTGCAATTATTTTCCTCCATTACAATTTAAATGTAACCCAGTTTTACTCATCTATCATCTTTTTATAGTAGTAATAAAGAAACATCACTGTGTGTGTGTGTTTCTGCCTCGTCCTATTGTTCCTTGTTTGCATCTTGTTTTGATTTTGTTCTCATTCAAAATTGTTCTAATCACTTTGCTTTCTTCCTCTGATGGTTCTGAGCCTGACCCTTTAACTTGGCCACTCTTTCAGATGGAGATGGAAAGTTACTGCTTTACGTTTCCTTTATTTTGGGAAGTAGTTGGCTGCTTTTTGCATTTGAGTATAAATGATAATTACAAACAAGAAAGCTTGTTAAGAACAATCTGTATTTAAGTTTTTCTAAAACTTCATCATCTGCAAGTTCTTTAATGCATAGTATAATGAGTATAACGTAAATTATGTAGGCATAGTATATTCTAGTGCTTGGAAGTGGAAGTTGGGGAGCAAGCAGTACACTTTATACCTTCTAGCTCGATTATAGTTCATTTCTGATTCAACTGTCTTTGTCTCCTCCTCCTAAAACACCACCACTTCCCACCTCTCCCTTTTTTTCCTTCTTTCTCTTGAGTTATAAGGAGGACTTACACAAATTAAACATTATGGAGGTGAGTCGCTCATAACAGGTTGATACAGAAGAGAAAGACCCTCATGACCAATGAAATCAGAATGTGCCTCTTCCAGAACGTAATTCAATAATTTGAATCTGCCTTCCTTTATATAAGTATTTCTTACAATAATAGCTGTTATTTATTATGTGCCGTGGACTAAGTTTAGATCTTTTGCAAACACTGTTGCACTTGTCCACACAATAGTCCTGCATGGAAGAAAACAGGTTCAGAGATTTTAAATAGTGCTCTCATGGCCAAAGAGAAAATGGTGGGGTGCAGATTTGAACCCCGATCTCTTGACTTCAGTCTTGTTCCATTAGGCCATGCTGTCTCCAAAGAGCTAAATTATGGTCATCTTATTGTGTCAGGTACCTTATATACGTTATCCCAGATTTTCACAAAACCCAGTGAAGCACGTGCTGTTATCTGCATGTTACAAATGAAGAGACTGAGGCGCTAAGAAGTTAAGCAATGAGGCAGAAGTCACAATGCTAGCAGGCCAGGCATTCTCTTCAGGTGTATCTGGCACCGAATGATGCATTTTTCACTTAACTGGTTAATAATTGGTCATGAAGATGACCAAGATGTTGATGAAAGTATCTGCTGTAAGTCTACTCTTTTTTCTTTTTGAAAAAATATATCTTATTGATTTTTTACAAGGAGGAAGGGAGAAAGTTAGAAAGTTAGAAACATCGATGAGAGAGAAACATCAATCAGCTGCCTCCTGCATATCCCCTGCTGGATATGTGCCTGCAACTAAGGTACATGCCTTAGGCTGGAATCAAATCTGGGACCCCTGAGTCCAAAGGCTGATGCTCTATCCACTGAGCCAAACCAGTTAGGGCTACATTAACTCTTTCAAATTGCTTACAGATAGAGCAAAACTTTGATAATGAAATTGCACAAAAAACATTGTGATATGATGATTGCATATTCTGGGTAAGTGAGAGAATCCTTTTTAATTTCAACTGAAATAAAACATCTTTCCAAATGTATTATTCTACTTCTCTAAGTAAGTATACTATAATTTCAGAAACAGGATCTTTGCTGATTTGGGGATTTAAAAAATTCCTTTATTCAATATTCTCATTTGTAGGAGACTGGGCCAATGTGTACTGATTCTAGTTTTTTCCTGGAATAATTGTCATGTTAACAAATCCTATAATACTGCTGGAGATACCAGTTAATATGCTTAAAATTGACTAAATTTTTAATACTATTTGTCCCAACTATAGTATTTCTAGCCAAATTTGGGGCTTTAGAAGTCTCCATATTACAGGGCATTTTAAAAATTACTTTGTTTTGAATAATGATGTGCAGTTTAGGGACTAGGGCCTAGGCATTAGTCTTAAAACAACTTCAATCAATCCTAAGGAGGTTAAGATATTTGACATCTGTGGGCGCCTAATTTCATAAACCTAAGTGTTGGAAGTCACTAGAAACAAACCCTTTAACAATCACTTTCAAATGTGACACAGAAAATGGTTACATTATGAAGATAAGAATATATCCTTAGAGAACAATTGATATAATAACACTAATATTGCATGAGTGGGATATTTGTGGCTTGAGATAAGTTTCCAGGAGCAGCCTCATATGGAAGCACAGATAACTTAGAGGTGAGAATGGTGTGCGCTGGAAACTATCAGATGACTCAGAAGAGGGCTTTAGTGACGTCATCAATAGGAGAGGATGTACATAGAGTTTGTACAGCTAGTGTTTCACAAAATGCAGAGAGGAAAGCAACATGAGTGATCTTAGAGAAGCAAGTCCAGCCTGACAGACCTCCGGGACCCCTGCGTTTAGGAGACCCTTCCTTAGCACTCTCTCTGTCTGATCCTGCAATATAAACCCTTTTTATTAATAGTAAGCCAATTTATTTACATAATATATATTTTGCCATGCAGCTTGTGAATTGCACTCAGATGAATAACAAAGAAGACAAGCACTATCTTGCTATTTAAAAATGCCTTATATAGAAAGATAATTGTCTCTTAAATGAGTTAACTACAACCTTATAAATCACTACAGACAATTTAAAACAGCCATGGATAATTTTAAATGTAAAATGTATCAGTAAAGAGCTTTTACATATGTAAAATTAAAAATTTTAATAAATCCAGTAAAACAAAAATAACTTAAATTTACATTATTACAAGGCTCAGATTTGAAGGCAATTTTTAAATAGTTATCCTATCTAATAAAGAGGGAATATGCTAATTGACCCTCAACTGTCACAAAAATGGTGGTGCCCACAGCTAATAAGAAGGGAATGTGCTGACTGTCCCACCCTCAAAGATGGTGGCACCCATAGCCAATAAGGAGGAAATATGTTAATTGATTGCCCCACCCTCAAAGATGGTGGTGCTCACAGCCAATAAGAAGGGAATGTGCTGACTGCCCCACCCTCAAAGAGGGCAGCTCCCATAGCCAATATGGAGGGAATATGCTAATTGATTGCCCCACACTCAAAGATGGCAGTGCCCACATTTCTTACAATATTTAATAAGGAGGGAATATGCTAATTGATTGCTCTGTCCTCAAATATGGTGGCACCCACAGACACAAGATAGCAGTGCCTAGTCCCCTCATCCCTGCCTCCGAGTTCCCCAGTTTCCTCAGCCCCCAGGTCTGGCCTGAGGCACAGACAAGCCTTGGATGGTGGCTGCCCAGCCACCTGGGGCTGCCTGAGGCTCAGGTAACCAGGGCCGACTGAGGCTTGCACAGCCAGCAGTGGCAGCAGCAAAGGTGTGATGGGGCATCACCTTCCCCTGATCACCAGGTCACCTCCCACCCCTGAGGGCTCCCAGATGGTGAGAGGGGGCAGGCTGGGCTGAGGAATTTTCATGCACTGGAACTCTAGTTCTTTAATATTAACAATGCCTTAAAATTTTTGCCAGTAGTGATGTGCACAGTAGATGGTCAATAAATGCTAATATGCAGAAGTGTTTATAATTAACAGCAATCCATTTTCATTCATTTCTATGTTACAATAAATACATCACAGTAAAGATAAGAATTAGAAAGGACAGCTTTCTTACAATACTTAGCACTTTCATGAAAAGATGAAATGTTTACATGGTATAATTCTTCTTACAGTCAGACCTTTTATATTTGAAAAACAGTCTTAAACACATTATGCTTTTTATTTAATAATAATTCATATGACAAGTACTAAATAATTCATACACTATAACAAAAAATCAGGAATATTTTTTTTAATTAAAATAAAATTTAAGGTTTTAATATTTTTGAGATTTATTACAAAAATGATCCCAGACCTAAAATAAGTAGACTCCTTCATTTTTAGATTAATTATAAATAATGTATTTTGTTTGTTATAAATGACAAAATATCTATTTAAAAAAAATAATATCAACCAGCCGGTATGACTCTGATTGAGTGGTAATCTATGAACCAGGAGGTCAAGGCTGACCTATGAACCAGGAAGTTGATGTTCAATGGTAATATAAACCCTTTTTTCACAAGGAGGGAAGCTCCAGGAGGGCCATACAACCGCACCTTGGCTGTGCTCACACTTGAGGAGTGGGCAGAAGCCTCAGAGGAGTTACTGCCACATCTTTCTTTGCCCCCCTCCCCCCCCCCCCAATTACAAGAGAATGCTTATTTAGAAAGTCACAGAGGTAGAAAAGGTGAGCCAGCGAGGCTGCATGGGCTCAGGAAATAAGTTACAAAGGCAAAAAAAAAAAAAAAAAAAAAAAAAAGGCCCTTGGAGCTCACGGGAGAGAAAAGCAAAGGTCATGTGCCTGGGGAGAGAAAAGGGGAGGGAAGGGCGGAGAGGTGCTCCAGGCACAGCACGCCAGGGAGAGAAGGGGCAAAGGTGAGGGCATGCTCCACAGGCAGAGAACTGTTTTCCGAAGGCAATAATCCTAGGAGAGGTCTTAGGGGAGGGTCCCGATAGAATACTCATCAGCTTCATGCCAATGCACCAAAACGAGATTTATTCTTCTGACTTCATCAGTCCTTGGGTGTGATTGGCACAAATGGCACTAACTGGGTTTCTGTTATCTCTCTCCCTGAGTAGGGTGATTTGCCCAATCTTTCTTAACCTTGTCCACAGAGCACACAATAATCCCTCAAGAAAGATCTGATCGATTTGTCATGTTAATAACAAAACTACAATATATGAGTCTATTCACCAAAATAGAAACTCGGTCCTAAGAAATAGTTAGAAGCGTCACCTGATATTTTGCCAAGTAAGTTTGCCAAGACAAAATGGAGTCATTTTATTGCTTCGAGTCGCTCCAAACTAGTTGGATCTTGTAAGTCATTTTGTTTTTTTCTGTGAATAATGGCTCTAGGTATCTCACTCTGTGCTGATTAGATGCTGATTACTGGAACAATCTGAGGTTTTTTGGGGGGTGTGTGTGTGGAATGAATGCGTATATAAAACTGAGAATGTGAGTAGTCTCATTCTTGAAATAATTTTCATTTTTAGAAACCAGAGAAGATAAATAGGCAAGCAAATAGAGGAGGTTTGAAGGTATTTATCTTTATGAAATTTGGCCAGTGTAAAAGTTGGCTTCCCTTATAAGAAGCTTATGTTGGCAAGTTTTATCTTGTTTCCCACAAGAATTTCTGTGATGGGAGTGATAATGGTTTCAGGTGTGGCTCGTACATTTTGGCCATTTTTCCATGGCAATAAAACTGACCTGAATTCTATTCAATAATCCTGCCTCTTTGTTCCCCTTGGAACACTACAAAAGCCAAAGGGGTAAGACAGAGTTCAGCTGTGTTTTGAGAATTTTAGAATTGATAAATACTTTTAACATGAACAAAATAAATAATAAGGCATCAACATACCCTTATAAGTTGTCTCTTTTTAATTTTTAAGAGAGCAAGATTTAAATAGCTGTTAAAGAGCCCCAGAGTAGTTCCTAATGGACACTTTTAAACTTGTGTTTTTGAAGCAATTGATAGGATGCAGGAAAAGTGTTTCCTCTAGAATGCTATTCATATTACACTTTTATTTCCTAATTCCAGGTTTCTGAAAGTCCTTTTGTTTACTTCCATTTTTTCTGTATTTTTCTAGTGAAGGAAAGGAGCTGTCTCATGAGAATTTAATTTCTTACAGAGTTTGAAATATATTTGCATGGAGAAATAAGTCTTGGTTGGGATACATATGCATGCACATTATATATATTCATAAGACTGTGGAAGGGGAAAGAGAACAGTAATGTCTGTAGCTCACCAAAAGATGAATTCATTTTTATCAGAAGCTTTATAAAAAAATTACTTAAAGTTCGTATCTGGGAAAGCATCCCAGACATTTCAGCAAGAGTGAGCCAAATGTTTCTGAATTCATATGCCCTTGGTACACCTCAGTAGATTACTTACTTTCTTTCACCAAGCACATGCTTAATGTTCTTCCTGCATGCAATTATAACCTTTACTATTTAGAGTGAAAACTGTTAGAATGAAATATACTTTTCTAAAGTCAACTTTTCTTGAGGAAATCTTACTATTTGTTCATTTAATTACAATAATTAGTAGTTATTATGTTAGGAGCCATAGCCAAGTCCATATATTAAAATCTAGGTACAAACCAAAAAAGCTTAAAGCCAAAATGAACCCTAAATTTGGTGCTCTTTCTTGGGCATCAAATGATGTGATGACTAGAAGGACAAATCTCCAGATATATCTAAATCAAAGTAACAATTTTCCCAATCCTTCCTGTGAAAATACCATTTCATGTAAATATAAATAATCATATATCAAAAATAGTTATATTTATAAATATCAAATACCAACCAGACAAAAAGTACCAAACCAGAACTTGGTAGAGCACTATATATTCAAATAGGAAGTCCATGACTGATGTCAAGATCCAAAAAAGGGACTTCTGGTCAAGGTGATGGCATAGGTAAAATGTGATCTTCACTTCCTCCCACAACACATAAAACTGCAACTAAAATACAGAACAATCATCATTCAGAACTGCCTAAAATCTGGCTGAATGGAAGTCCCACAACTAGAGAAGTAAAGAAGAAGCCACATGGAGACTGGTAGGAAGGGTGAAGAAGTAGAACAGCTGGTCCCACATTCACATGTGGCAGATAAAAATCAGGAGGGATATGTCCACTGCAGAAGTCCCACCTGAAGAAAGAGGGGTTCCAGTGCCATACTCCCACCTCAAGGTTCTAGTGCCAGGAAGAAAAGGCCCCATAACTTCTGGCTGTAAAATACCAGCAGGGATGAGGCTGAGGAAGAACAAGGGCTACTGGAGTCCCGGGCAGTTCCTTTTAAAGGCCTGTGCACAGACTTACTCAGACTTACTCCCTCAGTGCTGGGGCAGAAGCTTAAAAAGCACCAGAGACAAATGGGGAGTCTGGTATCAGGGCAAGGGCTTGGGAGGGGTCAGCTTTATCCCAGACAGAAGTGCTGGCAGAGGCCAATGTTTCTTTGATAAGGCCTTCACCCCCTTTACCTCTACAGAGCTAGTAGGCAGCCTCCAATCTGAGATTCCAACAACCTGGTTCACACTGTTTGCCCTGCCCCGGTGTTTCCCTGAGACCCAGTCCCACCCAACTTTGGGGCCTACCCAAGCAATTTCCAATAAATGGCCAGTCTTGGCTCATGTTTTAGATTTTCCTAAAATCTCTCAAACTAGCAGCTCTGGCCTCAGTGTGCCCTGTACCTCAAGCTAAGTAGCCCCAGGCCTGGCACTAGTAGCAGCCAGCTTTTCCCCCCAGCCTGGCCTCACCTGGCACATCCAAGTCCAGCACAATTAGCGACCATCTGCAGATCACATTGTAGCTTATGCCAGGTGACCCCAGAAGGAGCACAAGCAGTGACTGACCTTGGTCTGCACTTCCCCAGAGGCCCTAGACCTGGCACATCCAGTGAACAGTTCCAGAACACCTTAAAGCAACACCCAATCACATCCATAAGTGAAACACTCAAGGGGTGGACTCAACTGGCAGCAGAGGCCTGCTGAAGTAAGTCCTCCTTTGTGGGATGGGCCCCTGCACAGCTGATTCTCCACGATTGAAATTGGTTGTTGCAGCTAGTCCTTGCAGTTGATCACCCTGGGGGTAAATAACTCCAGTTGATGTGCCAACAGCGGTCTAGCTCGGCTATAAGAGAAGAGTGTACATAGCCCATGCAGAGGGCACACATTTAGTGCCCAGCTTGTTGTGATTGGGGAGGCTGTGTCACTGGACCCTACAGAACACCTGCTACATTAGGCCACTCCACAGGACTGGGAGATGTGGCAGTTCCACCTAATACATAGAAACAAACACAGGGAGGCTACCCAAATGAGTAGACAAAGAAACAAATCCCAAATGAAAGCACAGAACAAAACTACAGAGTAAGAACTAAATAAAATGGAGATAAGCAATCTACCAGATACAGAGTTCAAAACACTGGTTATAAGGATGCTCAATGAACTTAGTTAGAACTTCAACAGCATAAGAAATGACCAATCAGAAATGAAAGTGACACTAACTGAAATGAAGAATAATTTACAGGGAATCAATAATATAGTAGATGAAACTGAGAAACAAATTAGCAATTTGGAATATAAGAAAGAAAAAAAACACACCCACTCAGAACAGCAAAAAAAAAAAAAGAATTTAAAAAATTCAGGATAGTGTAAGGAACCTCTGGGACAACTTCAAGCATACCAACATTTGCATCATGGAGGTATCATAAAAAGGGAGAGAGAGCAAGATATTGAAAATGTATTTGAAAAAAATAATGAGAGCAAACTTCCCTAACTTGGTGAAGGAAAGGACAGACAAGCCCAGGGAGTGCAGAGAATCCCAAACGAGAGGAACTCAAAGAAGGCCCACACAGGACCAGGACACCTCATAATTAAAATGCCAAAGGTTAAAGACAAAAAGAGAACCTTAAAAGTAGAAAGAAAAAAGCAGTTATCATAAGGGAGCTCCCATACTGTCAGCTGATTTCTCAACAGAAATGATGCAGGCCAGAAGGAATTGGCAAAGTGATGAAAAGCAAGGACCTACAACCAAGATTACTCTACCCTGCAAAGCTATCATTTAGAACTGAAGATCAGATAAAGAGATTCCAAGCTGAGAAAAAGCTAAAGGAGTTCATCACCACCAAACCAGTCTTACATGAAATGTTAAAGGGACTTCTTTGAAAAGAAGAACCAAAAAGATAAAAACATGAACAATAAAATGGAAAAATATACATATCTACCAAAAATTGAATCTACAAAACAAAATAAACACACAAGCAGAATAGAAACATACTCATGGATATAGAGAACATTTTGGCATTTGCCAGATGGGAGGGGATTTGGGGGTATGGGTGAAAACGGTGAAGGGATTAAGAAGTAGAAATTGGCTGTTACAGAATAGTAATGGGGATATAAAGTACAGCATTGGGAATATAGTCAATTATATTTTTAGTAGGTATGGATGGTACCCAATTTATTGGGATGATCACTTAGTAAGTTATATAATGTCTAATCATGGGTATATACCAGAAATTCAATATAATTAGGTATGTTAACTCTAGTAGAAAAATTTAAAAAAAGAATAGAAATGAAAATTAATTATGAACATTTCAGGGCTATTTTTTTGGGAAGGGAGAAAAGTATGATTCAACACTGATCCTAAATTTTTTCTCAGAAAAGCACATGTTGAATGGCATCTCAGAAGCCTGTTTAACCAGACATTAACAGGAAAGGAAATGTACATCTGTACTAGTGAAAGTGTAATTTCAAAAGAAACATATGGGTTTGTTTGTGTATTTTTTTTAAAAAAACACACAGCAAGGGTTTGAGGAGCAAGAACATTTCCTCTCTAGCACCCCAGGTTACTTAGAGAAGTATATTAGCTCATTTGAAGTTGTTTTATTTACAAACATTTTGGAAGAAATTTTTTTGGTTTGTTTTGGTCTTAGTTGTGTCTTTAAGTAATGCCAAAAATATAAAACATGTATTTGCATATTAGTGAGAAAATGGTGCCTCATAAGGCAAAAGCCTTTTCAAATACTGTAAAGACTCTACTGAGATCTTAATTATTGTGTTTTATAGAAATTGCTGTTGCGTTAAAATTTGTGCAAATCGGACCAGAACTACTCAAGCTTATAGGAGAAGTAAGTTTAATAATCTGAAGCGTTGGCAAATATGCAAACCCAAATTGTAAAAATATATTATTTTTTCTTTTAATTAACACATTGAGTTTTTCCTCAAACCGTGATTTTACTTTCAAACGAAGATTTAATTTCTAAATTTTCTTGGAAAGAATACATAAATACTTTGGATTAAGGCCATTTACCAAGCACCAAAAAAAAAAGCCACTGGTATTCTTTTTCTAGACTGATACCTATTTTGATTTAGACCTCATCATTTGTAAGGAAGCGGGGTCATCTGTGCGACTTACCCTGTTGAAGCAGTGCTCGTGGTTGGGCCCATAAAAATGCTGAAGACATCTCACGTTGTTTTTGTTGACGATCTTGTTGAAGAATTCATTGACATACTTGATGGGGAATGCACAGACGGCGGAGCGATTCATGGGCTCGGCAGAATCCGGCTCGCTTTGGGCAAACACGCCGTAGAGAATGTCGTCGTCCGGGGTGGCGCCTATCTGCCGGGCGAGATGGGCGCCCGGCTTCCCGACGTGGGCCGCCTGCAGGAGGTTGAACACCTCCTCCCGGGGGGACCGCCGCCGCCTCCTCCTCTTCTCGGTGAGGATGCACTCCAGCGGCATTTCCATGTAGGAGTGCAGCCCCGAGTCCACGGAGCAGAACCGGATGATCCTGGTGTGGAAAGCCGGGGCGCCGAGGGCTTCGCGCTGCACCGCCAGGAAGTACACGAAACCGTTACTCTCGAAGGCGTGCACGTACCTGATGGGGTACGCGTCCCGGAGCTCGGGGAGGACGTCGATGTAGGACTGGTCCGTCAGGAACTTGAAGCCGTCCTGCGTCTCCTTCAGCCGTCTCACCGATATCGAGTGCAAGGGGTAGCCGGGGGGGTCGGAGGAACTCAGCGTGTTGCCCACGAAGAAGTTGACGAACCGGTGCTTCTCGGACACCAGCACCCTGGTGCCCAGGGCGCTCACCACGCAGTCGGGGCAGCGGCCCGGCTCCTCCTCCTCCTCCTCCTCCTCGTCGGCCGGCGGCGGGGAGAACATGCAGCGCACCTCGGCGCCGATGCCCGCGGGGTCGGCGGCCGGGAGCACGTGCCGCTGGCAGGTGCCGCGGCGGGCGCTGCCGCAGCTGATGAGCTGGTCGTCGTAGTAGGTGTCCACCAGCAGGGCCATGTTGGCGTTGTCCGCCCACACGCCTCCTCCTCCTCCTCCTCCGCCTCCTTCGCCGCCGCAGTCCTGGCAGGGCCCGCAGCCCGGGCGCTCCAGCACCGGCCCCGTGCGGTACTCGGCCACCTTCCGGAGGTCCCGGGCGTCCAGGACGTAAATGTAGTTCACGGCCCCGAGGTAGACGTGGTGCTTGTGCAGGACCACGTTCCGGATGGGCGTCTCCGCCGTGAAGTTGGGGAGCTGGTACCTCGCGTTCACGTCCATCTCCGACCTGGCCAGGGCCGCGCGGCACTCCCCGGCGCCGCCGCCCCGCGCCCGGGTCAGCAGCAGCAGCAGGAGGCTGCAAGCGAGCACGGCTGGGGCCTCCATGGTGGAGCGTACCTGCCGAGACACAGAGGAGGAGAGAGGGAATTAGCTGTCATTAGGGACAAAGGAGACAGGGAAAGCACTGTACCCGCTATCAGAACCAAGGCGTCCTCACTGAAGGTTTTGCATCGGGTGGAGAACAAAACCTCTAGCTGGGTCCACATAAAGATGCATTGTGCCATGGGACGTGACTCCCCGTGGTTCAATTTTAGAACCCAAGCCAGAATGAGTAGTGGTTTTAGAGACCCGTTATGAGACGCAAACAATGTTCTGTATTAAGAATGGGGGTGCAAACCAAGTCAGACTCATTCGGCAATGAAGTCAGAAACCTAAGAAATTTCTTTCTTAACCCTTTTGCTGTTTGTGTAATGCGGTTTGATGCCCGCGGTTAATGACTAGGTTGATACTCAAAATTTGCAGTCCAGTAAAGGAATTGGTGGTTCAGATGCACTTATTCTAGAAATCACAGCAGGCATTGTTTCCTTGGGAGCATGTAGAATTACAAGGCTAAATTTAGCTTCCTTTTGGAACAAAACAATCATAAATTCTAGAAGCAAATGGTCACATGCTGTTTATAATAGGATTTTGTGCGCAGATGAAAGGTATGGTTATAATTCAGCTATAGTTAACCTATTGTTTTGGGTAGACAAATGCTTAACTTAATGTAAGATCACGGGAACATAAAAACAGTAAGCTGAAAATGTATCAATTAAAATTAACCTTCAGGGCGAAAGTCCTAGAATTATTTCACAGGGAAAAACAGCATCTTGTTTATTACCAAGTCAAAAGCTGTTTAGTAAAAAGAACATTATTTTAACATTCTGTTTCATGCATATGAATAATATTTTCTACTAGGAAGCAGAGCGGATTTGTGACTCAGTTTTTAAAATTTTCACATACACAGTTATAAACATTGCAAATTCTATTTATAATAATTATAGATGGGTAGTAGGCTGGAAGGATAGGCATTAGAATGAATAGAAAACTAAATAACCCTTATTTATTTCCCCCTTTTAATGCATAAATCTGACAGACAATGGAGGCATCTAAAACATACTAGATATTATAATGATTCTGAAGTCTATCCCTGTGCCTACAAAAATCACAACAGAATTCATGCTTGCACTATAAGAAATGGAAGATGGCCCCTACCCTTCAGTGAACCTATTTTGTGGTTGAGAGATAACACACATATGCAAATAACTCTGATACCTGGCATTATAATACCCTGCATAGCACAAACCAAATGCTAAAAGCATCAAGAGAGGGAGGCATGGCCTGCATGTAGGATTGCTATGATTGTGAGAAATAGAGACAAGTCCAAGTGTTGTAAGGTTCAGAAGAAAAAGGACAAGGTCTGTTTGGCTCATCACTATATCCCAAGTACCTGGCACAGAGTCTAGAACACAGTAGATATTAAATAAATACACGTTGAATAAAAATTAAGCGATAAGTTCAAAGTCACAGAAAAGGTAAATATAGTAGCCAGAACTTAAATCCAAATATTTTGGGCTAAAAAAATCAAAGTAATTGTACTCTATTAAATTTTATAGGAATTGGGGTTTTATTTAAGAGGTAATAGAAAGTCACTGAAGGGTTTTGGGCGGTAGAGCCATATAACTCAGGTTTTACTCTAAGAGGCCTGATCTGGAGGCAAGGTGGTTTAGAGCAGGAGAAGCTGGCAGCGGGAAGAGCAGACAGCACACTATTCTAACAGCCCATAACCGGGTAACAAAGGCCAGCCACGATGGTGGCACCAAATAATAGAAAGGGATGAATGGGAGACATACATGAATGCAACTGACACCTCGATTGGTGGAGTACAAAGGAGAAGGCAGAGATGATTAGTGGTTATCTGGGAAAAAGTGGAACAAGTTACAAAACTAGTGTAGTCAGTAGGAGGAAGTTGGGTTGAAGATAGTAGGAGGCAGAGGGATATAACAGGTTGGGTTTAAACTTGTTGAGTTTGATATGATTTTGAGAAATGTGTGAAAATAGTCTAATATAGGGATGACTAGTATGTTTTTAAATTGTTCATCAGGAAGTAGGTGTCCAGAATAAGTGAAGAATGAAAATTCCAAGCAGACAGAGCATCTGTGTCAAACAGTAGAGGAGATTAAGGAAAGGATTGTGAGGAGAAGCCTGTCCTTACTGGAAAATAGGCATAATTGGTCTTGGTTGAGACAATACCCATCTTGGGTGAGACAAATGGAAGCTTGAGTGCCAAGTATCTTCCATCTCTGCACTAAAAAAAAAGAAGAATATTCAGGACTCAACCCTGCTGGACTAACTGGGATGCTAGTTTCACTGCAAATACACTTTGAGTGTTGTCAGCGCAGACCAAGAGTCTATGCTCATGGGGAGATAAGGGGGAAGAAGAGAAGACAAATGAACCAAATATTGGGGAAAAACAGTGAAAGAGTTAATGAAGGTAAGTTTAGTGAGGCATCAATATTTCATAGTCACAGAAGCCAGGCCAGGTGAGAGGCTCGAGGAGGAGGATGTGATCCACATGTAAGATCTTCAATGACTTTCACGAGTAGTTTTTCAGTAGATTCAATAGTGGTGCTGGACACTAAATTGCAAGGGAATGTGTGGTGAGGAAGTAGAACGTTTGTTAAAGGAATGACGAGAGGAAGGCAATACCAGGGTAAAGGGGAGTTTATTCTCAAATTGTAGAAAAGACACATGCTTATTTGTAGATCTCCCTTCCTTCCACTAACATGTATTGGCGTCTCCTAAGGTTTAAGCAGGGTAGTGGCGCTGGGAATTCAGACATGGGGCGTCTCCCTAGGAAGCTCACTTGGCGGAGGCATGGGTTTACAGATGGTGATGGGGAGGTGTAGGAAGGCAGCCAACCTGGATGTAATGCTAGAGCTGAGGCATGAAGGAGGCTAAAGAATGGAAATTTCTAGGAGGCAGAGCAGTTTCTGCAAAGATATAGAGGCAGAAAGGAGCACATGGCCTGGTCAGGAGCACCTAGAGAGGTGGGGAAATCAGAGAGCAAATGAGGGAGAGAGAAATTGTTGGAGCAACATTCCAAAGGAACAAAAAGAGGCATTTTCCAGAGCCCTGGAACATAAGACAAGTCACCCTATCTGAGTCTGAGGAGAGGACCAGAAATCAGATGAAGTATAGGGACACTAAAGGAGTTCAGGGCACATGATCTCAAACTTTAACACATAAATTATAGGATATGACCATCTGCTGAAAGTGATGAAGACAGCGAGGGCTTAGGGAATTCAGGATGGAGGAGGAGGAGATTTAGAATAGGCGACAGTAGGGCATGCAAACTGAGATCAGCAAGAAATGAGAGAAAAGATTGCTTAGTAGTTCTGAGTACTCCTTTGAGAGAAAATACAATGTATTATGACTTCCTCTTCATGTTCATGAAATATATGGAAGAAACTGAAGGCAGAAGATAAGGACACAATGATTTCAGGGTCCAGATGAAGGCACTGGATTAGGTATATGGGCTTTGAAGGCTAGGAAACTAGTTGGTCCAAAGGGCAAAACAAGTGGAACAGAAATCATATAATAAAAATAACATGTTGAGTGCTTATCATATGCCAGGCATTCTGCCTAAACCATCTGAATTATTCTTTATAAACATCCTGTAAAGTAGGAAGTGTTATTATTCTCCTCTTTTAGATGAGCAAACTCGCCAAAAGTAACACAGTTAGGATCAGATTCAATCTCATGTCTGGCTGATAGGAATCTGTCCAGACTCTTAAATGCTTCATTAACACTGAAGTGGCTTCTCTTAATAAGCAGAAGTTAGACCATCAGAGCTCTGGTGATAGCTCTTACCCTCTCTAGCTGTGTGCTTTCAGGCAATTCATCTACCTCTTAAATGCCAGGGTTTAATATCTTCACATCATTATCTATAATAATAAAAGCGTAATATGATAATTACACCAGACAGCCAAATGACCTTCCAGACACCCTTCTGGATGAAGCTGGGGCTGTGAGGGCTGAGGCCCTTGCACAGATTTTGTGCATTGGGCCTCTAGTCTATATCTATGTAAAAGCCTAAGTGACCAACCGCCGACTGTCCAGTAGCTATGACATGTAATGAGCACCAAAGGGCAGATGCTCAACACACAGGCATGGAAACATGGAACAGGCTGATGAATCTCAGAGAGAAGGGGGAGGGGAAAGATTGGGAAGAGATTAACCAAAAATCTTATATGCATACTAGAGGCCTGGTGCACAGATTCATGCACCAGTAGGTCCCTCTACCTGGCCTGTGGGGATAGGGCTAAAACCAGCAGTCTGATATCCTCTGAGGGGTCCGGGATTGCAAGAGGGTGCAGGCTAGGCTGAGGGACCCCCAATGGTGCACTGGGCCTCTGGTTTTAAATAAGAATTTGTGCACTGGGCCTCTGGTTTTAAATAAGAAAGAGATCTCATCTTTGAAAGCACTTTGTTATATAGTGTATATAACAACAAAGAGAGGGGTGTTTACTTGCTATTTTTGTGTATAGTTTTCATTGTTTTGAAATGAACACATTCCCTTACAATTTAGTGTCAAATACCACTAGAAATTTTTTAGCACTGATCGGGGGGAGAATGACAAGCAGTAGGAAAAAAAAGAATTTGAGGCAAGTTGTCCTTTTAGAAGATAAATATAAACTATAAACAAACTGCAAATATACATCTAAACCTTCTAGACTATATTAGGCAGAAAAATTAAATGCACTTCTCAATATGGTACTGATATATCTTTAAAATTGGAAACATCAGCCAAATATATTATTTCTTACCATATTTCCTATAGGAAAAAAATAATAAGAAAATAAATGAACTATTACTGTCAAAAGAAAAAAAAAAGGCATAACAACTAATATGCAACTCAGTTGATGTCCAATAATGCAGTGCAGAGAAATAATGACTTTTTTTTTTTTCCTTCCAGGTTTGCTGAAGAAGTCTTCAAAATGATCTTTATAAAAAACTAGTAGCCTGGCACATTGAAAAGAAATTAATTATAAGAAATATTTTAATATCGTTATTCACCTTTTCTCTATAATAGAAGTGTCAACCAAATTCACAATCAACAATGAGAGATCAAAACACATGGGTGCAATTGGCATCAGCGAATATATATATACTTGCTTAATTAAACCTGCTTTCTGATTTAGCTAAACTTTTTCCAGCCCAGTGAAGCACCCCAATTTCTCTTTCAGGTAATTGTCAGCAACACATCAGTAAATACCAACATGCAGCAGATTATTATTGTAGATCACGCAGGGAGAACAAAGGGTAAAATATTGAACTACAGCAGTGTTTGACTATATCCTGTGCAGTGAGAAAACCTGAAGTCATTTTCAAGGTCCACCATTTCTTACTTCTTTTTAGTCATGTCAAGTTTCTAAGCTTTCTAAATTTCCATTTTCTGGCTAATGAAAAGAAAACGAGTCTCCTATCTACCTACTCCAGGACGTCTGTGATGATCAAATAAGATGAAGCACAAGACAATGCTTCACAGACATTTGGTTAAAGTGTAAAATGTTTCCACCTAGCTATCAAGCAAGTTGTGTTCCTGGGCTGAAGACACTCCAAGGAGGCTAGTGGCTAGGGAGAGGAAGCTGGGCGTTGCTACATGACATC